>JAUTDX010001780.1:0-66570 GCA_030844895.1 Ambrosia x helenae | reverse complement strand
CATAACCAATACACCATATAACCCGTTTGTCCAAGACGTTTTAAAATACAAAACCGTGTGAGTGACACCTAGTGTTTCTATATGAACAAGTAGAACCCTACGAACCCGTTAGTGAACGTTATGATTAACATCAATCATACACTTCATATACATCTCATACAAGTGTCCATAACAATTCATGTCAAATACATATCATATAAGACTCTAAATAGTCACATAAAGATCCCGTACACAATCTGCGTTTGTAGGGCAGATTGTGCGCTATGAAAAACGAATTATTTAAAATACTTAACGAATGAGTTAAAGTCCCAAATTTTTACTGAGTATTCATTGGTATTCATTTGTATTCATTTGATAACCCATATTTTTTTTGTCTTAAAACAAAACAAAAAATTACTAAAATTCGTAAAACTCAGCTATGTCCAGAAAATTTCCACAACAGGTCAGTTTAGTAGAAAAATTCCCAAAAATTGTGTATTCACCCAAAAGGGGTGAATCCACTTGAAAAGCCAAATTTTTCCAATGTCGACCTACTATCCAAATTTCAAAGCTTAACTCTTTGTAAAACTCAAGTTATAATTGTTTAATGTTGACCCAATTTACAACTCCGAAAATCTGATATGACCTCTTATCAAATAAAATTCCGAAAACTATTCAAACGAAGTCCAAATCAAACAATTTTGCCCATTATGAAAAGCTAAGACCATGTACATTACAATCATGCAAAGAATCGATCAAAACAATTACTTTTAGTCCACGTAACAGACCCTACAAGTCAACATTCAGATTCTGTCCAGATTTTAATCATGCAATAACATCAACTATATCAAACCCTAGTTGCATATTATCAATCAACAACACCCTATAAACATCATACAACATTAATAAGACCCAAATCTGATCAAAACCCTAATGATACATCATAAACATTATCATTCATAAACCCTAGAAGTCTAAAACATCTAAAACATGCAATATCATTTGACACACCAAATAACAATCGCATACTATCATGTTTGACCCATTAAACCTTTATAAAATCCATGTTTTAATCTTTGTAAGTTTATTTCAGATCTTGGACAACTTGTTTATGGTGCTTTATAACATAATAAAGGAGATAAAACACAAAAGGTTTAACAATATACCTAAAGCTCTTCGTTCGGCGTGATTAAAACTCAAGTAAAGCTCCAAAACTTGATTGCTTATGGTTATGGCAGAGGTTATGGAGTGTATTTTTCGTATGGTGGCTACTAGGGACGATTAGGGTTATGTTTATGCCATCGCGGACCGCGGAAGCAATTTCAATTCCCGTCGCGGTCCGCGGCGTTCCTCAGAAATCAGCAGGTTTATTTATTGCCATCGCGGTCCGCGGCGTTCCTCAGAAATCAGCAGGTTTATTTATTGCCCTCGCGGACCGCGGTGGATTATCCCTTCTCTCCGCGCTCCGCGGGGGAGACAAATATCCAAAATTTTATTTTCTTTTATTCTAAAACCCTAACCACTTTACAACATCAATATTCCTAACATTAATATTCAAAAAGGTACATAAACGTTCATCATTTATACCTGGATCCCGGTCCGTCCGTTACCGATCCGTTAACGTATAATCACATAAGCTCACATAATGGCACATAATATCAACATGTAAGTTTATGATAATCACATTTCACCAAGTCACCAACGTTCTGGGTTCCCTACTTGTGTACGTAGTCTGGTAATTCCCCCGAATTACCATTTCATGCAATTATTAACCTATAACTGTGCAACGTATACTCATCCTAACCAACCCTAGTCAAGTGTTTAGTCACGTATGCACATGCAAGTTAACTAGAGTTCAGTTAAAGTAGGAACCTAAAAATGCGGTGTATCACAAGTTGTATCCCCCCCCCCCCCAAAAAAAAAATGCAAAAACTTCCAGTCACACATCAACCTTGTTAGTTCCACATGGGTCCTTTTTTTTCAGCTCATGGAATGATATTTCCATTGAACAAAATGAAATTCATTGTCGTTTGCATGGCCCACTTTATTCCCCACACCCCCTAGTTTTACACCATTGTAAAATGCATTAGTTACCCCCCTCCCTGGTCTATGCAAGTTGTATTTTTTCACACATCAACCTTGTTTGTTCCAGATGGAATATGTCAATGTTGTACACCGGTGTCAAAGTTGCTAAGGATCCTCCAATCAACATCATTCACATGGGTCTTTTTTTTTTTTGTTTTCAACTCCTGGAATAATTGTTCACATTGAATAACTAGACTATCTTTATCTATTTATAGGTTAGGGCCAAAAATATGGGGACTCCATTTTCACACAGTACAAAAACCACTGTTTCAAGGGGAAAAAAAAGGTATTTCCCTTGTCAACATGTTCTAGAGGGGAGAAGCTTACCTCAATGTATAAAAAAGACAGTTCTTTTACACTGTTGTCACAAAAAAAACACTAGTGTAAACCAGATAGATGACTTTTCCTTTTTTTTTTAACATATGGGCAATTTTTTTACTCACACTCAAAAAGAGCAAAAAAAAAAAAAAAAAACATTGGTGTAAAAAAATCAAAAAGACAGGGGGAGGGGGCTTTCCACAATGTATAAAAAAGTCAGTTGTTTTACACCGTTGTCTCAAAAAACACTGGCGTAAACCAGACATATGGCTTTTCCTTTTTTTTAACACGTGGGCGGTTTTTTTGTCCTCAAGCTGAAATGAGCAAAAAAAATAAAAATAAAATAAACACTGGTGTAAAAAACACATGGAGGAGTTTTTTATATGCACACAAAACAGCATGGGGGGTTATCGTAAAACCACTGGTGTAAAAAACACATGGGGTTTTTTTACACGCACACAAAACAACATGGGGGGGGGGGAGGTTATCGTAAAAAACACTGGTGTAAAAATTGTTTTTTTAATGCTTGTCTGTGAATTTTTTTTCCTCTCGTTTTTTACTATTGTTATTTCTTATTTTTTTTTTTTTTTTTGTTTTGGCTCTCGACTAAGCAGAATAGGTGACGGCGAAGAATGGCCTCACAAATTCCCGCGTAATGAACGCAAAGGGAAATTAGTACAGGTGTGGCATCGTTCAGAGATAGGGATACCACCCGACACCATCATTCCCTGCCAGTGCCGAGGCCACCTACTGCTGCAGTTGCGGGCATGCATCGAGGTGATGAGAAGGGCAAGTCAACAAGCCAAGGGGCGTATGCCCCCCGATCGAGCTATGGACCGCTACCGGTGTACACTGGTCACGAGGGTAATAGGAGATGGACTAAATTGAAGTTGCTCGACCTGGGTACGGTAAAGCATTGGACATGGATGTGCTGGATAGTAGTTCTGCCGTGGGTGGATGCTTAGTAAAAAAAAAGCCGCATGCCGCCACAACCACCTAAACCAAACACTGAGGTGACTGCGTCAAAAGCACCAATAGTAGGCGAGTGCGTCTCACAACAGATGCCTGATGAAGACTATTGGGCCTCAGATGAGTACAAAAACCTTGAAAACGACCTGGTGGGGTTTGACTGGTCGTCTGATGATGACATGGACTCGGATGCAGTGATGTCGCCAAAGGGGCGTTGGTGAAAGTATCTTTGGCCTTGGGTGTGAAAAATTAGGTCAATGTATCTAAATAAAATGTATCTGTGGTTGTTTCTGCCGGGTTATGTTTAATATTTTAAGGCCTAGGTTGGTTAGGTTCTGTTACACTGTGTAAACGACCCCCTCCCAATGTACTGTTTTGCCTGTCTTTGGTTTGTAGCTGTCGACGTACGGTCGTTTAATATTCCAATCTTCTAATGGTTTTAGAATTGCATTATCTATCACTGTTTGCCCAAAAAAAAAACAAATACGAAAAAACATGCACCCCTTCTAGAAACACACAAAGATAATAATAATAATAATATATCCACACACTAGAAAACATGTAAAAATGATAAACCCCAACCCCCCCCCCCCCCAGCAACTTCCCGCACCGCCATATGAAACACACTGCTAACCTGCTCCATGGACATTTACATGGCCTAAAAAATGTCCGTTCCACACATACTAAACGACATGCGGAACAGACATTTACACCATGTCAAAAAAAAGAACCTAGCAGATCAGAGTCGATAAGAGTTTTCCTACAAAAAATATTTAGATAAACGTACTATATATCATAAAAAAAGAGCGGGCGGGGGTGCTGGGGGCCTAATGCAACAGCTAAGCTTCTGGGTCTTTGTTCTTTGACGGACAGTTCCTAGAGTCGTAATCAGTGACGTATTCCAGACACGTCTTGCATTGGCGCGGGTTCTTCTTCTTCCTGGTTGTAGCCTTTTCACCGGGACCCACTAGTCGGCGATTTGTTCCACACCCCTTGTTCCTGATACCTTGCGGGTTACTGCATGAAACTTCAACGTCCTCTGGTACACGTAATAATTTTGCGGTCACAGATTCCTTCTAGCCCTCAGGTTTGGCTACCTCAACACTCTTCCCCAAAAATGCAAATAAACGCTCAGGCGAGATACTTAGGCGATCCACATATTGATTAAACATATCAAGCAATTCGTGCGCACAACAGTCGTGTCACTGTTGTCCACCCCATAGCGAGCATCAATGCTAAAGATAGATTTTAGTAGCACGTCACGCCCCAACGGTCCATAATATACTTCTCCGGATTGCCTCGACTTTTGTTCTGAATACATAAAAAATATGGCGGCATAGGTATCCAATTTGGGTCCACGAGTTGCACGTACATGTGGTATCCCTCACAGCAGCATCAACCCTAACCTGTGTATTAGACAACAACAAAAAAAACCCAGCAAAAACATACATAAATTTAATAGGAGGGACCATATATAACACTGATGTGAAATTTGAAAACCAAACATACTGTGTATTCATTGACCACATCTGTGCACTTATCAAGGTGTGTTACACTGTACACCTTGACGTCATCAACTTCTTCTTGATTTATAATGAAACACAGCAACAACCCTTTCTGGATTTCCTTTCGCACTTCATAGAATATGGTTTGAGAATAGACCAGCGCACATTGCTTTTCAATTGCCATACCGGTTTTAAATTCAGGGACCCGAAACTCAGTTTGGTACTCTGCAACCCTCTGCTTGTAACTTTGGGAGTCCATCGCAGTGTCAAAGCATAACAAAAATTGCACAAGCGTATTGGCCCAGCTAGAATTGACTTTGAATGTCGCGTTTGAGCTTTCACACCAAGATATAGTCTTCATCAGACATGACATGGGGATATCGCGAAAGTATGTAGGCACCGAAAGCTCCTTCATATTAAACATGTCTCTTAGCCACTCGTTGTCTGTTAGTCCATACTTATCAAGTAACTTTCCTCGCCTTTCAAAGGTCTCCGGTTTTACATAAACATTCCATCCCAACTTATGGATGGCTGCCCGTACTTCTGAATTGTCAACACCAACTCCTGCAATCTGTTAAACAAAAATGCGGGGTTGAGGGTGTGGGGGAGATAAAGGGTCAGCTTAAACAAACAAACAAAATCTGCCACATGCAGAAAAAACACATCAACACCAATTCTATACCTTTGCGGCAGCTTCTTCCTAATGTGCCACATGCATAGGCGATGCCTTGCCTCGGTCAAAACAGCAGCCACCGCTTGCTTCATCGCTGGATCCTGGTCTGTTAATACCAACTTAGGCTGCTTCCCATGCGCTCTCAAAAACGTGTTAAGCAACCAACAATACGACTCTATTGTCTCATTAAACAAGAGACCAACCCCAAATGTAACGCAACATTTATTGTTGTCCACACCAGTGAAGGCGACAAAAATTAAATTGTACCTAATAAAAAAAACAGTTTGGCACTTTGTGTTTTTGTATTATGGCATGGGATATAAAACTTATAAAAAATAACAAAAAAAGGTCTGTCGACTTTCCTGTTAGTTTGGTATGTTACGTCAAACACAAGCAGTTCGCCGAAATGCTGATAGTTTATCTTCGATATCTCGTCTGCCCAAAAAACATATCTAAGCTCGCCGTTGACCAGAATGTACTTGAAATAAAAGTTTGGAAAGTTCTTAACCCTATCATTCAGCTTGTCGATCATCATGGACGAATCCCTGTTGCTAATGAACATACGGACACATCTGGCAAAATTCTTGTAATCAACAGGGGTGCCCTTCACGTTGTGGTGTCCGACTTTTAGGCTAACTTGCATTCTATGCGCTATTGTTGGGCTACCTTGTTTAGGCTTACACGATGAATGAATTCCTTTGTTGCGAAATCCAAATTCCGCCCTATTTTCGTTAAATATCTATTGTAAGACAGAACCAACATGTGATTGCGGGTCTCTTCGAAGTGATAAATCTCCCACATTAATGTAACATTGCACAACTTAGCTCTAATACTGGCTTTACAATCGGTACGCTGGAACGTTGACTGCCTAACCTTTAACGAGCTTTCATCCAATGAGTCGAATTTCCTTTTGCGTTGCGGTTTGCCTGACTTGGAACATGGTATGTACCTATGGGTAATGACACCATTAACCCCTTTCACAGTTCCACTCCTAATAGAAAAACCATAGTTCCAAGCGTACGACTCGTACATTGCCACCACGTCTTGCCACTCTCTATACCTAGCCCTCATGTTTGGTTTTATGGAGGTGTCTACTATTGGTTTCAAGTAATGAATACCATTGGGGGTAAACCAATAATCACAACCAGACCCTGCACCAAAAAAAATTGCATCACCATTCCTTTCTTTTCTTAGATAATAACGTATTTCCATTGTGCATACAATGTCTCAACTTCAAACAAATTTTAAAACTACAATCTCACTCCTGTTCTTTTTCTTAGATAATAGCGTATTTCCTTTGTTAAAAAAATCCATTACACCACTTTACACTGGTGTAAAAATGAAAACCTTTATAAAACCCCAATACATTATACCTATTTTTATGCATCACCATTATACCTCTTTACACCTCTTTAAAGAACTACACTAGTGTAATAAAAGTAAAAAACATTATACCACTTTTCACAACACAGTATCAAGTAAAAAAACAAAAGCTTAAATCACGAAAAAACCCAAATAAACCAGTACTGTCATCTTCGCCGACCACCGGCTGGCTCACTAGGGATATGTTGTTTGGGTCAGCAGACGATCCACCTTCATCAGACACAAAAAGACCACCTTCAACGGACGACTACAACACACCGATTGTTTCTTCAGAATGATCCACCACCCGTTTCCCCTTATCAACTGGATTGTTCCTCAGTGACAAACCATCCTATGCTCCTGAAAGTGCCTATGGGTTTTCCCTGATGAAGATAACAACTTCCTGTAAATCTTTCTCGGAGAAAAATTCAAGATCGTTGCCAACGTCATTTGAGTTATCCATGCTTACTAAACTATTAGGGTTTTTATCGATCACTTTTGGGTGGGTGATCAGACTGTTAGAGGGTTTGCATGCAGCTTTTGTGCTTTGTTTGTGTGTGTTTTAGAGACAATCTCATCAGGTTATAATATGGGCGGGAGAAGTGTACAGTGTTTATTGGGATAATCAAATTTTACTGACAATGCCATTATTATTATTATAATGCTAATCACTTTTTAACAGTTGTTTATTAAGCATAATAATCTTGATTTGCCAAAAATGCCCCACTAATATAATATAGAGTAACCACATATGTGTCACTTGGTTATTGGTCCATTTGAGTTCTCAAGTTCTCACAACTCAAGGGAGTTCCCATTTGATCCAGATCCTATATATATATATATATATATATATATATATATAGGGCAAGGATAAAATAGGGAATGCGACCTCGAAAGGTTTTCAAGCACAAGGTATTATCACTAGGTATTAACATATGATAATGTGTAGGATTCGTATGCATATGTTAGAGAGGGAGTATCATGTGTTAGAGTGTGATAACCTAATTGAATGCTCGTTGGGTGATTGTCCGGGTGTTGTATGCATAAACGATTGATTTTTGTTGAGTTATCTGAATAATTCATGCTGTTCTAGATGGGGGGGGGGGTATTGTGTGTGAAAAATGTCTAGGTATGCACATATAATGACAGTAATAAATGAAAGTGCGTACGTACGGATGTTGACTTGGATCGTTGACTGTTGTCACATTCTCCCCTTGTTTTTGGAATTCCATCCTCGAAATCGAGTTGACTTACGGTTTTCAACCGTTTTTGGAAAGAGCGCAGGGTACTTTCGTTTCATCTGGTCTTCACGTTCCTATGTAAATTCGGGTCTGCGTTTTGCATTCCATCTGACTTTGACAAGTTTTACGCGACTGCTTCTCAATTTCTGGACTTTCCAATCTGTCACTTCGATTGCCTCCTCAATAAAATGGGGTTGATCATCGATGTGAATTTCTTCGGGAGGAATGATCAAAGGCTCATCGGACAAACACTTTTTCAGATTGGATATGTGGAATATGTCATGAACACCACTGAGCTCTCCGGGTAACTTTAGCTTGTATGCCACTGGACCAATCCGAGCATGTATTTCGAAAGGACCTATGTATCGGGGGTTAAGCTTCCATGTTTTCCAAATCGTGGTACACCCTTCCAGGGTGAGACTTTTAAGAGCACCTTATCGCCAACCGGAAATTCGAGTGGTTTGCGACGGCGATCGACATAACTCTTTTGACGATCTCAAGCAGCCTTTAGACGTTCACGGATCTGAAAGATCTTTTCGGTTGTCTCTTGAATAAGCTCGGGGCTAGTCAAATATTTGTCTCCAACCTCCGCCCAACAAAAAGGAGATCTACACTTGTGTCCATATAAGGCTTCAAACGGGGCAACCTTGATGTTGGTGTGGAAACTGTTATTGGAAGAGAACTTGACCAAAGGCAAATGAGAATCCCAGTTTCCACCAAAATCGATTACACATGCTCGGAGCTTGTCTTCCGACGTTTGGATACTCCATTCGCTCTGACCATCGGTTTGCGGGTGATAGGTTGTGTCATGTCTAAGCGAGTGCCTAGGGCATCCATAAGCGTTTACCAGAATCGAAAAGTAAATCGACTATCTCGGTCAGAAATGATTGAAACAGGCACGCCATGCCTAGTTACAATCTCCTTGATATACAGCTTGGCGAGTTTCTCTAGCTTGTCGGTTTCCTTGATCGGCAAGAAATGCGCAGATTTAGTCAACCTGTCAACAATTATCCATATCATATCGTGGCCACTAGACGTCTTTGGTAGCTTTGTGATGAAATCCATAGAGATTTGCTCCCATTTCCAAATGGGAATCTCTGGTTGCTGGAGCAGACTAGATGGCTTCTGGTACTCAGCTTAGACCTTGGAACAAGTAAGGCATCAGATGACGTACGAGGCAATTTCACCTTTAAGGTTGGGCCACCAGTAAAGTTCCTTTACGTCCTTGTACATTTTTACGGCTCCATGGTGAACCGAGTACTTAGACTTGTGGGCCTCTTCAAGGATTAAATCGCGTAAGCCGCCAAAACGTGGCACCCAGATATAATTGGCGAAATAAACCATCTTGAATAACAACTCATCCTTCGGATTCTCACCTTTCAGAGCTTCCTACTGAGAGTCGCGGATACGGGTAGTGAGGTTTGTGTGGATGGTCTAACCTAGCGCACGCACATGCATGGTTTTAACTCGTTCCTTCCGCTTAGAGCGTCAGCCACAACATTGGCTTTTCCCGGATGGTATTTAATCTCACAATCGTATTCGTTCAGCAATTCAACCCATCTATGTTGCCGCATGTTCAGATCCTTCTGATTGAAGATATGTTGTAAGCTCTTGTGATCGGTGAAAATAGTGCAGTTAGTGCCATAAAGGTAGTGCCTCCAAATCTTGAGGGCAAAAATCACTGCACCTAACTCTAGGTCATGAGTGGTGTAATTCTTCTCATGGAGTTTGAGTTGCGGGATGCATAGGCAATGACCTTATTCCTTTGCATGAGTACACATCCAAGACCTTTATGAGAAGCATCGCATTAAACCACGAAATCATCGGTACCTTCCGGAAGGGAAACAATCGGAGCACTGCACAAACGGTTCTTCAAGACCTGAAACGCTTCCTCCTGCTTGATTCCCCAATCAAACTTTTTGTATTTCTGCATCAAGAATGTAGCGGCTGGGCAATCTTGGAGAAATTTTCAATGAACCGTCGGTAGTAACTAGCTAATCCCAAAAATTGTCGCACTTCAGTTGATGTCTTGGACGCAGGCCAATCCTTGATGGCTTCAATTTTTGTGGGCTCAACTTGTATACCTTTCTCGTACACAACGTGACCAAGAAAATGAACTTCTCGAATCTAGAACTCGCATTTTGAGAATTTGGCAAACAACTTCTCGTTCTTGAGAAACTCCAAAATAAGTCGAACATAATGTCCGTACTCTTCTATGGTTCGCGGGTAGATCAAGATGTCATCTATAAAGACAATCATAAACTTGTCTAGGTAGGGTTTGCAGACTCAATTCATGGATCTAAAACAGCAGGAGCATTCATCAACCCAAATGGCATGACCAGGAATTCGTAATGCCCATAACGAGTTTGGAATGCGGTGTTTGAAATGTCGTCTTCTTGGATCCGCAACTGATGATAACCCAAACACGGATCGATCTTCGAGTGGTAGCTGGAACCTACAGCTGGTCGAACAGATCATCGATCCTTGGCAACGGATACTTGTTCTTAATGGTCAGCTTGTTCAACTCCCGGTAGTCGATGCACAACTAATGAAAACTTCCGTCTTTCTTTTTCACGAACAAGACAGTCGCTCCCCACGGAGAGAAACTAGGGAGAATGAACCTTTGTCTAAAAATTCCTGCAACTGGTTAGACTATTCCTGCATCTCGGATGGTGCCAGTCGAAACAGAGTGCCAGCTACCAGAGCAGCTCCCGAGACTAGGTCGATGCGAAACTTGACATGTTGTGGAGGTGGAAGTCCTGGCAAATCTTCTGGATAGACCTCGGGATAGTCTCGCACCACCGGTATTTCCTCGAGTTTCCGATCTTTGGCTTTCGATTCAATGACGTGTGCCAAGAACACGACACATCCCTTCCTTAAACATTTCTGTGCCTTGATGCAAGATATGACTTGAAGAGTAGATCCACCACAGTCTCCTCGAATCGAAAGGTTTCCACCATCGGACAACGGGATACGAACCAATTTCTCGTGACAGATGATCTCTGCACGATGTTTGGATAATCAGTCCCTACCAATGACAACATCGAAACTACCCAACTGAATAGGCAGCAGATCAATGCGAAAGACACGATCACCAAGTTCCAGAACACAATCCCTAACAACTTCTTCAGATGAAATTAACTTACCATTGGCTAACTCTATGGTAAAATGTGTTTCCAACTTAGTTGATTCTAACCCAAGTTAATTCTTAAAGTCGGTCGACACAAAGCTAAAATCAGCGCCTGAATCAAACAGTTCGATGCAAAATGGTTGTTAAGGAAAAACGTACCCGTAACTACATTCGGATCATCGCGTGTTTCATTGGCTCCTAGCACTAAAGCTCGACCGCGAGCTTGATCTTTAAGCTTTGGGCAATCCTTGCGGAAATGACCGGTTGCACCACATTCGAAACACTCGTTCTTGGAAGGTGGAATGTTCGTGGCTTTGGCCTTGCAGTTAGCGGTTTGGTGACCTCGGCGATTGCAGTTCTTACACAGGATGCTTTCACAAGTGCCAACATGGTGATAGTGGCATTTACTGCAGTAAGGATGGGGCGCGTTATACTTGCGTTTAGGCTCCTCTGCAGCAGTGGCAGCAAAAACCTTCACAGTTTCCTGGCGCTTACGGGGCGAGTTCTTACCTTTCTTGGAGTCAGAATGCTTTCGCTTGTCTCCAAAACTCTCACTAGCAACTGCAACCTTCTGGTTCAATGAACCTATACGAACAACATCGTCGGTTTGACGCAGTGACCATGCTTCGAATCTTGGGAGATAAACCCCAAATGTACCGCTCAACTCTCTTGTATTCCGAGTGACCATGTGAGGAACTAGTCGAGAGAGCTCGTGCAAGCGAGTAGTGTAAGCAGTCACCTTAGCATCCACCATGGAAAAATTCCAGAATTCTGCCTCCAGCTATTGCAGTTCACTCCTAGGACAATATTTCTTCATGAGTAGAGCCTTGAGATTGGCCCAAGTGAGATTGTAAGCCGCATCTCGACCCATGGTTTGAACTTGAAGATTCCACCAGGTGAGGGCTTGATCTTGGAAAGTGCAAGTAGAGTACTTCACTTTCTGGTCCTCAGAGCAACCGCTGATTTCAAGAACTGACCCAGTCTTTTTGATCCAACTGACAGTTACAATGGCACCCTCGGTACCACGAAAGTTCCATGGCTTACAAGCCATGAAAGTTTTGTACGAACATCCCCGAATAGGGTTTTCAACTTCTGTATATACAATAGTGAATATCATTAACACAAAGTTTTTGCGTAGGAGTAGTAAGTAGAGAATTTAGACTCAAAATTTCTACCGTTACCCTTTCGCTTCCCCGTCGACGACCAATACCTCCAGAGCCTCCGCTGGAATCGGCTCGAGCAGTGTCATGTCGAGCAATTGCCTCAACAATCACTCTAGCCAGCTCAGCGGGAGTGGCCGGTAATGGTTCGCCATTGTTGGTTCGTGCGGATTGTCGAGTTTGCATGATTCCTTCTAATATGACACATATTATGTAAATATTGTTGCTCATACAAATGTAACAATCAAATATAACCACGCATAGCAAATCAATCACAACCACAAGACAAAAGGATAAGCAACAGAGATCAATAATAGATAACATACTAACATAAGCCGTATATAAATCCTAAAATAAATAAGTATCAGTACAAAAGACGGGCGAATGAACCGCAATAGTTTAAACTACTCAAACTAAACATAACAACATCTCGTAATATGACATAATGTAACATAACATAAAGTAACATCAAGTACAACCACAGAATACACTAAGAAGAAGAAGATGAGAATGTAGCAGCTAGTGCAACAATCGCGTCTCACAAGCCCTGGGTCATCTCTGTCATCCTCCTCTCAAAGCTCTCGATACGTCTCTCTGCCTCTGCTCTCCCAAAGTTATCGCTAACCTCCCTCCCTCGCTCTGCCTCCTCCGCACGAACCTCCAACTCTTGGATGCGTACACCCATAGTAACTAGCAGCGTGTCGTGGGACAGAATAACGTCGCGCTCCATGTAGAGGGGCCTCCCAAATGATCCTCTTAAACTCATAGCCTCGTGGTCATCCTCCTCGTCTCGATGAGCTAGGTCGCCGGTGAGGCTGGGTAGGTAAGGCCGCTTGCGGGCCTGTGAGCGCCTCCTCAGTCTTGGTGCTGGCTCGACCACTGGTACGGGTGCCTCCGTGATGCATAACTCCGGTATGGGGTCAGCGGGCAGAATAGGCTCGTCATCAAGGACAGGGTCGGCGGGCAAGGAAGCAACCGGAGTACGGGCAGGGAGGGCAATGACCACAGTCTGGCGCACCCTATTACGGGGAGTGTACTATTGGATAGTACGGACCGTATATTCAAGGCGAAAGGATGGGCCAGGCTCGAGGCAGTAGGGGCAGTGGAAGGGACCACCGGAGGGTGAACGTCGTGGTCTGCAAGAGAAAAGGGGACATCATCCTCGGTGTCATCATCTGAGGTACGCCTAATAAGGGGTGCTGGGTCTATGTCCATCTCAGAATCCGAAATCCAGCCTCCTCCATGATGGTGAAAGTCGGGAGCCTCGTAACGGATAGGGGTAGGCTGGGTGAGAGGGAGATCCTCCTCTGGTTTGTCGTCTACCAAGTAGTCAGGATCAGAGTCAGATAGGATAGTGAGGTCAACAGTAATAGCCATGATCCTGTCATACACATGCATATATATATATATATATATATATATATAGGAATGGGATCATTTGAGAACTCATCCTAGTTGCGAGAACTTGAGAACTCCAATGGACCAACCACCAAGTGCCACATCATCAGTTTTGTATTTTTTTGCATTTGTTTAATTAGGGGCAAGATAGTCTTTGCACACCCTTAGTTAAGGGTATTTTAGTAACAATAACACCCCATCCTACCCCACCCCACACCCAACCAACCCCACTAACTTTAAAATAATAATAATAATAATAATAATAATAATAATAATAATAATAATAATAATAATAATAATAATAATAATAATAATAATATTAATAATAATAATAATACAAAAGCAAGATCTGCACTCTCTCTCCCTCATTTTAAACATTTCACTCTCTCTCTTCGTCTCTCTCGTTTTCTCTCTCTCTCTAAATAATAATAATAATAATAATAATAATAATAATAATACAAAAGCAAGATCTGCACTCTCTCCCCACATTTTAAACATTTCACTCTCTCTCTTCTTCTCTCTCGTTTTCTCTCTCTCTCTCTAAATAATAATAATAATAATAATAATAATAATAATAATAATAATATGTGGGTGTGTCCGATGGGAACAGTGGAGGTGATTTGCGACAGTGGTGTCCGATGGGGAACAGTGGAGGTGATGGCGACTGTGTGTGTGGCTGGAACAGGAAGAGGAAGGAACAGGAAGGTTAGATCTGGTGGGTTTTTTAAGGTGGTGATGACGACAGTGGAGGTGATGAACAGGAATGTTGGATCAGGGTGAAGGCGACGCAACGGTGGTGGGTTTTTGTGGTTCATGGCTATGGAGGTAATGGGTGGGTTATGGTGGTGTTTTGATGGGTGTGTGGTGGTGGTTTTGGGGGGGGGGGGTGGAGGTCTAGGTGAAGGCGACGGTGGTGGGTTATGGTGGGTTTTGATGGGTTATGGTGGTGGATCTGGATCTTGGGGGTTGCTGGTGGATCTGGGGTTGCAGGGTGGTGGTCCGGTGACTGGTTTTTTTGCAGGGTGGTGGTCCGGTGCAGGGTGATGGGACGGTGCAGGGGGTGGGTTATGGTGGGAAGGAAGACGGTGGTGGGTTATGGTGGGAAGGAAGACGACGACTGGTGCAGGGGGTGGTTTGCAGGTGGTGTTCGGCGGTGGACGGTGGTGGGACGGTGGGGATGAATATGGTATGTTGTTGTTATGATTATTATTATTTTCTATTATTATTGTTATTATTATTATTATTATTTCTGTTTATTATTATTAATATTATTTTTTCTGTTATTATTATTATTAATTTTTTTATGGTTTTTTTTGTTGAAAGAAGATGAGGATAGAAAGAACATGATGTTTGTGGAAGATCATGGGTTGTTGATTTTTTTTTTATAATGTAAATAAACAATGGTGTAAAATTTTTGAGTCATGTATAGTATGTGGGTGTGTAGTATGAATGTATAGATGTTTGGGTGTTGTACATTGATGTAATACACTTTAGTTGATTTTGTGGGGCATTTTACAGCGGTGTAATACGACTGTGTAGATGTTTGTTTTGGTTTTTACACCGGTGTAAAGTAATTACACTGGTGTAGTAGTTGTGTTTATGGTAGATTTACACTGGTCCAGTGTAAATCATCCTCATTATAGGTTTGTTTAGTTTTTTACACCAGCGTAATTTTGTAAAAGTTTGTGTATGGTAGATTTACACTGGTGTAAATAATTACATAAATCAATCAAAAAATATGAAAGTTTAAAAAAAATATAAATTAATTAAAAAATAAAATTTTTAAAAAAATGATTTTTTGAATAACTGAATAAAAAGTTAAATCAAATAAAGTTAAAAAAATAAATATTTTAAAAAAAATTGTTTATGACAGATTATTCAGTTTCTTTTTTTTTTAAGTAAATTAATTGTTTAATTTAATAATGGAATAAAAGTTTAAATAATATTTATATTAATTATTTCTCTCTCATGGGTATTTTACTTAAATACCCTTAAAGTACTTTAATGGAATAAAAAAATCCTTATTAATCTAGTCAAGACAAAAAGTCCCATCCTTGAATCTCAACTATTAGATCATCAAGATCAATGGTCCAGATGAGTTTCTATGGTTCTCACAACTCAAGTGAGTTCTCAATGGATCCCTTCCCTATATATATATATATATATATATATATATAAACATGTATGTAAACAAAAAAACTACCATACCCGGGTGTCATCCTGGAGCAGCTTGAGATTTGAGAATTGCAAGGCGAGATAGTGTGGTACTTTGTGAAAACATTTCGAAAAAGTCTTGGGTTATAGTCGACTTAAAAGAATCTTAGTTCGCTATAACCTTATGCTCTTATACCAATCTGTCACACCCAGCCAAGGAGGAAACACGGGAATGCGACCTCGAAAGGTTTTCATGCATAAGGTTCAAGCAACACACAGATTTACTGAAAATAGTACCATCATAGGATGGATATTGTCATAAATTCTTTAAACAAACATAACATCGTCTGGGAAAATAAGATAGTGTCTGAAATTCATGAAATTGAAACTAAAATATCACGTGACTGACAAAACCCATTCAAAAGAGGTACCACCCAGTGCATGCTCGAACCCCTCTCTCAAATCTCTGTTGCTCGTCATTAGTTACCTGAAAAACATGCACAAAAGATTGGTCAACAATAATGTCGGTGAGTTCACAGGTTTGAATGGACTAAGTAAAATGCTTGTGTAATTCGTGTATGACCAATCATAAGCTAGCTAAGCAAATAATCACTGTGTAAACCATGAGTCCATTAACCAAACCTCTTGACTATTTTGCCTCGTGCATTGTACACTATCGACAATGTATGTATAGTAGAATACTAACACTCTTTTGTATGTAACCGGTTAGAGTGACCAACCAAGAGTGGGGGTGTCAACCCAATAAATCTATTAAAGTGTTCCATGGCTTTTGATAGCTAATGGTTACAGTAAATGTAGTACGAGGACTAATGAGCTCATGAACCAAATGTCTCATGTTCCACATGACAGTCACGATAGAATTAACACACAATTGTAAATTGTGCTTGAATTGTTGCATGTTTATCCCCCAAAAAGGTAAAAGCAGTAAAATGGGGCCGTGAAACTCACCTGATAATGTCTCGTGTGGTCTAGTAAAGCTGACATTGTGACATGGCTACTGTCCAGATGACACCCTATGATCATTGGGGACAGAGTAAGTCGTAAGGTTTTGTTGTTTATCATACAAGTTGTTCACCCGACATTCGTGGACCCTTGTGTTTAGTGTATGTGGGCCATGTTTTGTGCACTTAGCGATCTTAAAAGTACTTGTGAAGTGTACGGTTCCGGAAATCCAGGATGTTTTGTTGTAATATAGGTCCCACATGCTAGACATGGGCTATAGATTGTTCCAAACTTAATATGTGTGGGTAGTTTTTAATGAAATGTATGCTTAACATAGGTTTAAGCCCTTTTAATATCAAAATAACATTAACACATGTTTCGGCCTATATTAACATGTGTTAGAACTTTGTAGCCGAAACAAGTGCATAGTGTAGGCCTCGAAACTGATCATTTAATGGATCATCATGGGTCGATTGAGGCTCATTGAGATACCATTGTAGTTACACAAAGTGTTTTAGTGATTTTGAGTTGAAAACCGATGATAATGCATCCATTATAAACCTTAACTTTTGAATATAAACTAAGTGTGTGTTTGTTTGTATAAACCGATTATAAGTTAGTCCATAATGTCGAGTTGTGATTCATTAAACATTACACAATTGATCATATTGTTGTAAGGGTTGTTCTAGTGGTGATCTACATATATTAAAGTAATAATGCGCTTACCACTTAGTTGAACAAGTGAAACATGGTGTGTGATCTATATGTGTGTGACCGATTACTTGTTTAAATAAGAACAAGGGTTGGATTCAGGTGAAAGGTAAAGGGTCGATCTTATCATAGCTTAGGAGTATAAGGTGCTTACCTTAGTCGAGTAGGAGGTTGATAGCCGATTGTAGTGACCTTCCAAGTTCTTGAGATCTTGTTCTTAATATGGTTCGGCCGAGAGGTGTAGTCAAGGAAAAAGAGAAGTGTAATTGTGAAGTGGTGGTGCAAAAATTGGGGTTGATCATCAAGCCTTTATATAGGCCGATCATGTGGTGACAAAACAACAAAATGGGTAAATGATCTTCCATAGGTTAGGGTTATATTTAATGATTTTAATCACCTTTTAGTGTAAGATGTTGGCATGTATGTTTGGGAATTGTGGGCCGATTGGAATGGACAATACAATAGGGAGGGTGTTGACTAGGTTTGGGAGTGTGTTAATGGTTTGGATTGTATCTATTTTAGTGTAAATGGATGATAAGTCAACATGTTTCTTTCCCTTTTTATTCATGCTAGCCGATTTCCTAGACTAGGCTATAACTAGAAGGTGGTTAACTAGGGAAAAGGTATGACATGTTTGTCTTATATCCCGCTTTGGTGTTAGTTAACAACAAAGATCTTGATCATGTGCTTCTTGGGGAGTTTCGGCCGATTAAGGACAAAAAGGCAGGGGTATAGCTTTGTTTGAAAGTGATAGCTCATGCCTTGTTCTTCCATGATGTCGATTGGTTCTCCAAGTTCCAAGAAGTGTACTTGAAATCTTAGTATGATAGTGACAAGTGATCCATCCTTGAGTGTTAACAATTGGCCGAAATAGACAAGAAGGGATTAGACAAAATGTAGTTAGGATCATGTGCTCAATCTTGTTTCTCTATGATGTCATGTTACCATTTCTAGCTAAAGTTTGGACATTCTCTTGAAAGTGATGTATCAAGGTGTTGTTTGGTTGGTTTCGGCCGACTTGTAGGTGCTAGATTGCCTTGTTTTTAGTCCATGATTTTACCTAGGAGATAGATGTGTAAGTTACCACTTTAGTGCAAGTTTAAAGGTCTGATGTTGTCTTGGTTCATACTCGGTCGAGAAGGGGACAAGGAAAGAGGTTTGTCTTGTGTTAATCATGACACCAAGACATGCATGTGTGTATAGATATGTCTGTATCAAAACTAGGCTTCGACTAGATATAATACGTTGATATAGGTAATAATTGTAGGCGAAATGTGTATGTTATATGGAACACTAGTTTGTACCAATTATTGTTGATCATAGGCAACGTGGTTTCATTTAAATAGCAAGGGTACTTTATGACGATATTAACGTGTATTTTGTGAATCATAAGTTATTCGGTTGTTAATATGCTCACATGTGTTAAGAGGAAGTTATCATATGTTAGAGGGGGGTATTATCACTACGTATTAACACATGATAATGTGTAGGATTTGTATCCATATGTTAGGGAGGGAGTATCAAGTGTTAGAGAGTGATAACCTCATTGAATGCTCGTTGGGTGATTATCGGGTGTTGTATGCATAAACGATTGATTTTTGTAGAGTTTTCTGAATAACTCATGCTTTACTAGAATGGGGGGGGGGTATTGTGTGTGCAAAATGTCTAGATATGCACATATAATGACAGTAATAAATGAAAGTACGTACGAATGTTGACTTGGATCGTTGACTGTTGTCATATTCTCCTCTTGTTTTTGGAATTCCATCCTCAAAATCGAGTTAACTTACGGTTCTCAACCGTTTTTGGAAAGAGCGCAGGGTACTTTCGTTTCATCTGGTCTTCACGTTCCCATGTAAATTCGGGTCCGCATTTTGCATTCTATCTGACTTTGACAAGTTTTACGCGACTCCTTCTCAATTTCTGGACTTTCCAATCTGTCACTTCGATTGACTCCTCAATAAAGTGGAGTTGATCATTGATGTGAATTTCTTCGGGATGAATGATCAAAGGCTCATCAGACAAACACTTTTTTAGATTGGATACGTGGAATATGTCATGAACACCACTGAGCTCTTCGGGTAACTTGAGCTTGTATGCCGCTGGACCAATCCAAGCAAGTATTTCGAAAGGACCTATGTATTGGGGGTTAACCTTCCCACGTTTGCCAAATCGTGGTACACCCTTCCAGGGTGAGACTTTTAAGAGCACCTTATCGCCAACCTGAAATTCGAGTGGTTTGTGACAGCGATCAGCATACATCTTTTGACGATCTCGAGCAGCCTTTAGACGTTAACGGATCTGAAAGATCTTATCGGTTGTCTCTTGAATAAGCTCGGGGCCAGTCAAATATTTGTCTCCAACCTCCGCCCAACACAAAGGAGATCTACACTTGCATCCATATAAGGCTTCAAACGGGGCAGCCTTGATGCTGGTGTGGTAACTATTATTGTAAAAGAACTCGACCAAAGACAAATGAGAATCCCAGTTTCCACCGAAATCGATTACATGCTCGGAGCATGCCTTGATGCTGGTGTGGTAACTGTTATTGTAAGAGAACTCGACCAAAGGCAACTGGAATGAACCCAACTTAGTCATAACAGGTGTAATATATGAAATAGAGGTAACATTCATTCCATACATGTTAAAAAATCCATATGAAAAAGTCACTTTTGTTTCCATTAACATATGCAACTGGAATCAACCCATATCACAACCGAACTGAGATAGCCATATGCTTAACGACACCAATTCAAATCAACATAACATACTTTTAGATTTAAATTCACACATCTATAGAGTCCAAATTAGGCCAAATCATATAAATAACAAATTCATCAAATTCCACATTATTCTTCAACTAAAACAACCAAAAATACTTAAAAAGATAAAATAAAAAATTCACCATCAACATAAAAAACTCAACACATTAAAAAATTAAGTTTTTTTTTATTTTAAAATATGAATGTATTTGTTTAAATAGTTATTGATATCATTAATTTTGTCACATTAACTTTGTCCCTTGAATTTAAAAATTACACACATTCAATCCTTTCTTTTCCCTACTTGTATCCTATGCACACACATGATACACCTTGCACAAACACATTCAATTGGTCCAGTAATCATCACCAAATCTTCACACAACCTCTTATAATACAAACACGACAACCAACCCTTTCCCTGTTACCTTCACTCTCGGTCACCGTCTACCGGTAGTCTCCTCGGCGATCAATACAAACACGACAACCAACCCTTTCCCTGTTATAACTTCATTCGTCCCTCTCACAATAACAACAACCCACACGATTAGGTGGTTTAATATGTGTGGATCTGGTTAGATCTCGTGCACAGGTTGTCTACTCTATTTAGCTTGGTCAACTCCAAGGATTTATCTGCCATGGTTTTGAGAATTTGTAGGATCACAAATCAATGGTTGAAAGAGATAAATAACTATCACAAGTTTAGGTGGTTTAATATGTGTGGATTTGGTTAGATAGACAAAGACGGGGGTGGACGACGGTGGAGGGGTGGATGGAGACGGTGGTGGTACAAAGTGAGTTTGTCTGTGTGTGTGTCTGAGAGAGAGAGAGAGAGAGAGAGAGAGAGAGAGAGAGAGAGAGAGAGAGAGAGTTCTTGTCTATTTAGGAGAGAAAGAAAGATTCAAATTTTTCAAATGGGGGGAAATGTAAAAAGACTAATATACCCATGGTATTATAAAAAAATATTATGTTGGAGTGGGTGATGTGGAACATTGTGGACCGTTGGATGGGTTTGTATGGGTTTCTTCATCTAAATGAGGATTTTTGTGTATACTTAGGAAAAGGGTAAAATGAGAACATGGTTGAGTTGGAAGAAATAGAGAACCCACTTTATAACCACACACTTAATTATATATATATATATATATATAATAAAAGAAAAGGGGTGTGACACATAGTACTTGATGAGACAATCGCCCCCTTGATTTCCCTTCAAAAGTCATTTTCTATCTCATGTGCAAAAGTCATATATGCTAGATAAACTAGTTTAAAATAAAGAAATATTAAAGAAAAAAATCCTGAGGGCCGATTCAAGAAAACAAGGTGGTGGTCCAACCAAACAAGATGGTGGTTCAAGCACACGAGGGGGTGTTTTTGGTAGTGACGTTTATAAACCACACCCACCCACAACATGTAAACATCGCTACAAAATTATTTTTACACAACCACAACCATCGCCACAAAAAAAAATTATGGGCAATAATACCAAATATATTTTTTTTCACCACATATGGCTTCACAGCCTATGGTTCCAATTGTTTGACTCAATTTCTCTCAAGGAAGCTCTCGTTAACTTTGAGTCGTTTGAATCGTATAGAAGCCCACCACCTCAATGGTCTCCCTTGAAACACTGCATCGAGAACACCCACTTTTTGAAGATATTGATGATGAAAACCTTATATTTTTCTTGGCTTAATTTTGTTATATTACTTTAATTAAATTTTACTCCCTCCGTCCCAATTTAAATGTCCTAGTTCAAAAAACACACACTTTAAGAAATATTTTGTTTGTATGTGGTAAAATGACAATAATATCCTTAAAAGTGGTGATTGTGTTTTGTCTTTTATGGGCAAAACTGGAAATTACATTTCTATTTTTGGAAAGGAACATTTAATTTGAGACAAACAAAAAAGGAAAGTAGGACATTTAAATTGGGACGGAGGGAGTAGTTTATACTTATTTTTAATTACGATCGTTATATTATTTTCATTTTAACCCTACAGGATCGTATTCATAAAAGTAGGTGTTTGCTGCATCTGATGATCGGAGGACAACATATACATCGATGTTGGACTTGAACGACAAAATCAGTCCAATGCAACTGAAGAAAAGGGGTAAAAAAACATGGTAGACAATTTGTTGGGTAATCAAATCAAAGTGCATTAGCTAACAAAATAGACGTGTACACGTCAAAGAAGGAAGTGGCGTTTCAAGCGTTGGTGGATGCTAAACAACAAAATCTTTTGGAAACTAGAGTGTTGATTAAGGAACTTGGAAGTGTCACCTAATTGACAATTGACAAAGACTTTAAGACGTATACTCGGCCACACGATCATCTAGAGTACAAGGTGAAAAAAACCCGCTATAGCCCGCAAATGAGAACTTGCGCAAAAGTATAATTGGCCTAAGAATCATTTAAAGGATATCTAGTTTTTTTTTAAATTATCGTATTTCATTATTGTTAGTTTAAATTTTCATATTTTATTTTTTAGTTTTAATATGTAACATTTTTAATTCTAATAAGATTTAAATTTTAATTTTTTAAATTATTTTACAATAAAAATACATAAACTTCTAGGGTACAGGAGGGTTGGTGCTGACAATGTTAGACTGCTTATAGGGTACTTAAGAGTTTATTTAAAATGATACTTCATGATTTGATGGTGCTACGGAACTACCCTAGGGTGTCCCTTCCACCATGAAAAAGAGGTTGGAGTGATGTTTCATACTATCACAACCCAAAAACTAAGGGGTTGTTTGGTTGATTAAGTGCTCAATCATTAAGAAGTCTCAATGGTTAAGAGGATTTGAATGGTTAAGTGCTGAATCATTAAGTGTTGTTTTGTTGGACCTCTAAATGGTTAATCTTCTTGTTCCACATTGGTCAGGGAAGTAAAAATAGATTCATTCAGTGCTTAATGGTTTAGCAACATCGCAAGTCTTAATGGTTCAGCCTTAACCATTTCATTCAGATGCTGAAACAAACGCGCTGAATGAGCTGAAAGCTGAATCATTCAACGCTAAATCATTCAACGCTGAATGATTCAGATACTTGTTAAGAGACTTACCAAAGTTTTATAGGATGGTCCGGTGCACCCTTATGAAAGATATCTATATAAGCGATCTAGTCAAATCAAGTATTTATCAATTTCAATTGGATGATTCAATATTCAAGATTCAATTCAAGATAAATTTCAGAAGTATCTTCTTGTTTATTATATATATTGGAATTCCTTGGGAATTGTGAAGTCAGCCATGGTTTTCCAAAGGGGCCAATTGCAAATTCTCACCTATATTTTGTCATTTAAAAATTCAGCATATGTCATTATTGTTAAATGATTATGTAATACTATTGGGCTATAGGGTGCGAAGACATGAAAAAGTTCATATCTCTATGTCACCTCACCATTTTGGTGTCTCAAGCATTTTGAGATATGAGTGGGGTGTGGAGGCACCAACACTCCCATGTCTCAAGCATTTAAAAAAACAAGAAAAAATCTCATTGGAGACACAAACATTCATTTCAAAAAAAAAAAATCTCATTGGAGCGTCCATTTTGTTCCGGTGAAGACGAGGGGGACGGGGGGATGTGAGACGGGGGTAGGGGGTGGTGTAGCATGTCTGAGACACAACAAAAAAGTGGGACGGGGGTGATGCCCCGTCTGTGCACCCCATGGCCTTAGAGCATTCACGTTAGCTCTTCCATATTGATGTGAGTGTGATTTCTATATTATATAGAGTGGGTATAAGTGGTTGTGACTAGAGGATAGAGAAAATATTTAGAGGAGACACTGTTCACTAGTAAATTTGTTGGAGACAATGTTCATCCTCCATAATTTTTTAATATTTTTAAAAGTGGTTGTGAGTAGAGGAGAGAGAGAAGGTAATGATAAAAATATAAAATAAGTATTATTAAATAGGAAAGGAGAGAGAAAGGTAGTGATTGTTAGTGTAATTATAGAGATGGAAATGAAGTAGCTACTGTGAATGCTCTTGTATATATTATTGTACATGGTTCTATGGTCGGTCCGTGACCCCTGGATGCTAAAGGCGTCCTTGGGTAATCTTGTAGTTCCTATGGGGCGGAGATGATGTGGTATCTAAATATATACTATGTTTACATATGGATCCCTACGTCGTTACATTCCCTTTAGGATTAGGAATAGGCGAAATTAGACCTACTTTAGACATCTCTTTTTTGTTTTTTGTTTTTTTTTTTTGTTTTTGGGAAGGGACAGATTTTAAGAGAGTGAGCTTAGAAATTAATTGAATGGTTTTTGTTTTGGGAAAGAGTGGTTTATTTAAATGGTTTTTGGATATATTTCCAATTTTCAATATCAATAAAAGAAATTAATTGGATTGTAAATAAAATTTGATCTCGTAAATTCATTGTCTTTTTTATTCAAATTAGAAAGAACTTCTTTCGTTTTTTTGGGCTATTTCTTTGCAAAATTGTGCTCAGTGTTTCAATTATCACTAATTACAGTCCAGCTTAGTTTTTTTACTTTATTTTAATATATTTATTCTTGTCTTCAACTGTATTCTAATTTTAGTTTATATGCCTTATGCATTTTTATAGAAATCATTGAAGAGCCGTTTTATGTCTTTGAAACGCCTAATGGAACAAGGATGTGGACTCGCGTTGAGAAAATTTAATATGATACATCAATTTTACATATAAAATATACTGATGTATAACTATAATATTAATATCTAACCTAAAACAAATTAACAATGTACAACTCCAATGCTAACACCTAACCTAAAAAAATGTAGAACTTTAATGTAACTCTAATATTAACATTTATCCTAAATACTAAACAAATGTACAACTATAACATACTAATAGTGATACCTAACTTAAAACAACATATAATTCTATTAACCTATTCGGCTCTGGTTGAATTTTTGTTTTCATATTTGCTGATTTGAATATAATTAGTGACTTGCCATTTTCAACGTATAATTTTTTTTTTCATGTTTTTTTCCTGTATGAACAAAACCCTACAAAAAAATTTCTCCGTTTTTTATATAGCACTATGGTACTCGTTGGAAAGATAATAAAACGTTCGTTAATTTGGTGTAATTTTTTTCTTTAAAAAATCTCGTATATTAAAGATATTAACGTTTAAAAATTATGGGAGTAAACATGAGGGTGAAAAATCCAATTTTGTTTTTAAATTATTTTTTTCCTAAAATATCTCAATGCCACATGGGATGACACATGACACACTCAAGGAAGAGAATGCCTCTTTGAGTGCTATGTCATTAAAATGGCTTTGGTTAACCTTAAACAATGTATAACTCTAATATTAATATCTAACCTAAAACAATGTATAACTCCAATGCTAACGCATGTTGAAAATAGAATTCATATTTACTGAGTTGAACATAATTAGTGACTTGCCTATACATGATTAATGATTTACCTGAACACTTTGTGTTTTTTTTCCTGTTTGAACAAAACCCAACAAAAAATAGTCGTTTTTTTTCCTCCGTTTTTTATATAGCACTATGGTACTCGTTGGAAAGATAATAAAGCGCTCGTTAATTTGGTGTAATTTTTTTCTTTAAAAAATCTTGTATATAAAAGATATTAACGTTAAAAAATTATGGGAGAAAACATGAGGGTGAAAAATCCAATTTTATTTTTAAATTATTTTTTTTCTAAAATATCTCAATGCCACATGGGATGACACATGGCACACTCAAAGAGGAGAATGCCTCTTTGAGTGTCATGTCATTAAAATCGCTTTGGTTTATTATATGTATAGATATAATAAAGCGATTGGGGTGGGGACATATGTAACATGGTGAGGTCAACCCCATCTTTGAATTTCCGCCAAAAACTTTAGGGGTTTAAATAACCAATTAATCTAATATTTATTAATTTATCATCTTTATTTTCATCTTCGTTATTACTTTACTATATAATAAATAAAAATCTTATGGTTATTTCAAATGTCTCTCATATGAAATAACTAGCTGATTACCCCGGGAAGGTTCCGGAGTTTAAAAATCTAATATGACTTAATAAAAAAATGATAAAAGAAGAATAAATACCAAATGTAAACTTAGTCATGCGGGTCAGCATTCAACCGCAAAACATTCATGCAATGCAATAAAAAATTATTATTTTGACCTGTTATCCAGCCTTTCCGATCCACTCAATTTTATACCTCCACATAATTTTAGTAAACAAATGAAAAGAGTAAATAACTTAAATATAAGCAATCTTAATTAAATTAAAATTTCACTTTGTACCTCTCTCCATTCAAACGTATAGACAAATTTTAATACAAATATAGCAAATATTAGAATTTAGGACGTCCAATGTATTCAGTTTTATTTCCATCTCAATAAATCTTACAAAAACTCTAAAACTCACAATCATCCATAGCTGGCAATACTTTTCTACGCTTACTGTCAACCCTCAACAACCAACAACCAACAAACTATAAAAACTTCTAATTCAAACATCATGAAACAAAATTCAACTTACCAGTTACCAATAGTCATTTACTTATAGTTATTTAATATCAATATAGTTGAATTCAAACTTATCGCTCGCAAAGATCTACTCAAAGTCTCGAACTACATAAACATAATCACATCTCTCCAATCCCTCACACTCAATCACTGCATGTCCATAGTATTCAAATAAGTAATAACTCCTATATTCCCTATCCTAAAAACTAATCATTAATCAGCTAAACAATCACTTAAGTAAGCTGCAACTATTCAAAAACTTATCACATCTCTCCAATCTCTCACATTCTAATGGCTCATATAATTCCTGACCTAATCAACTAAACAATCACTTAAGTTGCAATTTGCAACCACTCAAAAACTTATCACACCTCTCTAATCTCTCACATTCAATCACTGCATGTTTATAGAATCCTAATCACTCCTATAATTCCTAACCTAAACCTAATCGACTAAACAATCAATTGATTAAGTAAGTTGCAACAGTTCAAAACTTATCACATGATTCATATCTCTCTAATCTCTCACATTCAATAATTGCATGTTTATAGCATTCTAATCACTCCCATATTCCCTCACCTATAACCTAATTAACATCATTATTCTACAAAAACAACACACCTGACCTTATACCGTCGCCGATTTTAAATCACCACCGTAATTGAATTGCACCACCATGGTTCTTTAAGGTCTACCATCGCCTGCCGATTTATAATACAAATTAAATTAAGGAAGCAATAAAATTTTGTTGCCACGAAAAAAATAATAATTTACCATCATCATCATGATCCATGCTCTCAGCCTCTTCCTCTGAATGAAATCGTTTAAGAATTTCCAGCATTTTCTGCTTTGTGTTTTCACCAGGTTCTAACTGATGCATCTCTTCCGTTACATTGTCTCTGATAAACGATTCCGTGCATCTAAGACTGTGAGACTACAAACATTATTAAGCAAAAGTTATGAACACTATATTTAATGTACCATATTCCAATAGCCATAAACCATTTACACTGGGATTCAATAATACAACTAAAAGACATAAGCAACATCATCTATGACTTGACCATCGAAGATTGCTTCAGCCTGGGGTCATCTTTTAGCAGGTGTATCTATATGTCACAGTTCAAATCTAGACCTACTCAAGAACGCTAGATATGGTCTAAACCGACAAGATGACCCGCTCTAGTTTTCATTGTAGAACAATTAGCACCCGCTTTTCTCATTAGCAAATACAAACATGTATATTCAAGTCCAACTTCACATCTATGTTCTTAATTGTATGATAATGACGACTTTATAAAAACATATAATAAGGTTATGTGACACACCTCTACTAAAGATCAATAGCAGAATGTATTGTTCAACCCTCCTGCGTTCTTCCTGCAGCAGCTTATCAAAATCGTTTTCTTTTGCATCCCTAACATCTTGAATTATCTTATGCTGTTCTTTGAAAAATTCCAATGAGGAATTCATCTAATACAAACGCCATTGACAAACAAAAAAGAAATTATATAAAACCACGGAAAAAGTAATAAATTTCATAGCTATACACCTACCAAATAATAAGTTGAAATCTTTTACAAATATTAAAACAACCCAAACACTAAAGGCAATTATATATATATATATATATATATATATATATATAGGGAATGGTTCTAGAGAAAACCTTAGTTATTTGGTAAACTATGAAAACTCTATCATAGCCATTCATCTCATACTATCAATGGTTGAGATTAAACCATTGTACTTCCCACTAGCTATATTAATATTTTAATTGACAAAAGAAGCTTGAGGGGTATTTTGGGGACACAAGTAATTCATCTCTGTCTCTCAAGTACTAGGGTCATGTCACCCTCTCTCATACTTTTTCTTTAAAAAAATATTATAATAATGGGTCATGTCACACCCTCTCTCCTACTTTTTCAAAGTCAACATCACCATTCTCTCTCCTCTCTCCTACTTTTTCTTTAAGAAAATATTATTATAATAGGTCATGTCACATCATCTCTCTCCTTTTTCCTACTTTTTGTTTAAGAAAATATTATTATAATGAGTCATGTCACACTCTCTCTCCTACTTTTTGTTTAAGAAATATTATTATAATAGGGCAAGTACGTGTGTTAACATGTGTTAACATATTTTACCAGCCTTATTGAAAAAAAAAACCTTGGTAGAGATATTAAACCTGTTAACATGTGTTAACCTATTTTACCAGCCTTTTCAAAACCTTAATAAACGCCTAAAACAACCTTTGTTAACACATAGTAGAGATATTAAACCTGTTAACATGTGTTAACATGTTAACACATTGTTATCTCTCTCCCCTCTCCTACTTATGAATAACATGTGATATTAAACCTGTTAACTTACATGTTATATATAAAACCCTGGTTGAGGCATAAGTTGACAAAGTTGGCAGTCGAGGAATAAGTTCTTGTCAGTTTTGGCAATGACTAACAACTGTTAACAAGATAACACAAAGCAGCAATTTACGCAACCACATACAGCCTAGATTCTAGAAGGGACACCATGGGCATCGCATAGTTTAACTTATACATATCAAAGGTTTTAAAAAGATCATATGCACTAAGTAACCGCTAGACGCAAAAAACATGGCGACATAGATACCCAATTTTGATATATTAAAACTGTTAACATGTGTTAACATATCTTACCAGCCTTATTGGAAAAAAAGAAAAACCTTAGTAGAGATATTAACACTGTTAACATATGTTAACATGTTAACAGTTTTAGTAAAACCTGTCCCATAAAACTTTGTTAACACTTGTTAATAAGTTGATGTATAAAAACTTTGTTAACACTTTGTTATGACATGTTAACAGTTTTAGTAAATCTGTCCTATAACACTTAGTTAACACTTTGTTAACACTTGTTAATAAGTTGACGTATAAAAACTTTGTAGATAGTTGGTGCTAAAAACAAGAAATCATAGTTGAGATATTAAAAGTGTTAACATGTGTTATCTAATGCTGTTGGCTCAAATCATCAGATAGTTGGTGCTAAAAACAAAACACCAAAGTTTGATATATTAAAAGTGTTAACATGTGTTAACATATCTTACCAACCTTATTGAAAAAAAAGGAAAACCTTATTAGATTTACTAAACCTGTTAATACATGTTAACAGTTGTAGTGAATCTGTCCTATACAACTTTGTTAACACTTGTTAATAAGTTGATGTATAAAAACTTTGTTAACACTTGTTAATAACAAAAAGAACCTAATTGTTAACATGTAATATTAACACAAGAAATATCATTCTGTAATAATAACATAAACAAAACGTAATTGATAATACAATCTATTAACATGTTAACACATGTTAACAGTTTTAGTAAATCTGTCCCATAAAACTATGTTAACACTTTGTTATGACATGTTAACAGTTTTAGTAAATCTGTCCTATAAAACTTTGTTAACACTTGTTAATAAGTTGACGTATAAAAACTTTGTTAACACTTTGTTATGATATTAAACCTGTTAACTTATTAATAACATGTGTTATATATAAAACCCTGGTTGAGGTATAAGTTGACAAACTTGGCAGTCGAGGAATAAGTTCTTGTTAGTTTGGCAATGACTAACAACTGTTAACAAGATAACACAAAGCAGCAATTTACGCAACCACATACAGCCTAGATTCTAAAAGTGACACCATGGACGTCGCATAGTTTAACCACATACAGCCTAGATTCTAAAAGTGACAACATGTGTTAACATATCTTACCAGCCTTATTGGAAAAAAAGAAAAACCTTAGTAGAGATATTAACACTGTTTTTCTATACATTGAGTACAAAAAAGAAAACGTTATAAAAAAGTTTTTCTACATATTTTTCTCGGCTTCCTTCGACTTCGTTTGTTAACATATGCTAACCAGTGGGGTCTTCGTTATCAACTGCAAAGCAATAGATGATATATTAACCGGTGTGACCAACTCATCATTTAACATACTAAACAGGAGTAACATGTGTTAGTCGGGGCCCAAATAACTACACAAAATCTAAATTTCCAAATTCCAATTGTTAATATTAATTCAATATTTCTACCTCATCGCTTTCAGCTAATAAACACATCATTCTAACATCAATTAACCTTCAATCCTCACTAAACTGAAATCGGCCCAAGTTCAAAACCTAGGGCTCCAAAACTAACAAAATCTAATTAAACAATACGAATCCGAAACTCAAACGAACTCTTGACCTTCACATAAATGATAAACCTACTATATATACATATAACATGCATCAATAACCATCTTTAACATCAAACTGTAGAACAAAAACCAGATCTACAACCTCATGTCCCCAATCCAATAACAATCTAACATAAACAAAATAATAAAAAAAAATCAAAAAGTTTAAAATAAGTTTTTTTTCATTCAAGCATTTGATCAAACACCTGGTATGCAAACAAAAACAATCTATGATTTGAGTGAAAAAAAGTTAAAAAATCTTATGTTAATCGACCAAAAAGCTTTAGCAACGACCATAAACAGAAAAACAAAGAAAAATCTTAAAAAAAAAACACTACATAAACCAAAAAAAAAACTTACCTTCAATTTCAACATGCGGTTTTCTTCGCCGTCTTAATCCGCGCAATAGTCGTTACCGGCTTCACTTCCATCAGATCTCTCAGTTCTCCCTCTCTAAAACGGGGGCTAGGGTTTTGGAAAAAATGAAAAGGCAGAGTGGATGAAGATTTAAATACCCAGGGTTGGTGGTTCGAATAAAGAACATTAACTTTTTCAAAACATACCAGAATAAAGTTGGTTGATTTCAACAATAAAAATCAATATGAAACTACAATCATCATAGATGACGAAATAAATGCTTTGGATCACTAGATAGGATCCATGGAGTCTTTGAATCTCTCTGTAAAATAAATGTTTATGGTTTGGGGTAAGAATTGAGAGGAAGAAAGAGAAAAGGAGAATATATATATATATATATGAAGTATTATTGTGGGTTTGAATTTTTCTTGGGGAATGGGAGAGTTCGTGATGGATGTACTTGTTTCCAGAGAAAGAAAAAGTAGGTTTGAGGTTGATGTTGACATGAAGGTTAGATTACAATATTACCCTTGGTTACAATATAAAATTATTCTTTTTTGTGATGATGTGGCTTGATTGTAGCCACATGTTGGGTTTCTAAGGTTTACCATCTAAGAAGGGTTTCTTGTATATACTTATGCTATATATATATATATATATATATATAGGGAAAGGATATTTTGGAAACCCACTTGAGTTGAGAAAACCTTTGAAAACTCATGTAAAAAATCATTTTTTTTTGAAAAAAAATAACGAATGTAAAATACATGTTTTAAGCATTTTGGGCAAAAAAATAATAAAAAGCGCCGATGGGATTTTTTTTAAAAAAATAAACAAAGTTGCTAAAAAAACATATGTTTTCAGCTATTTACCTATGTTTTGAGCAACTTTGTTTATTTTTTTTAAAAAAATTCCATCGGCGCTTTTTTTATTTTTTTGTCCCAAAACGCTTAAAAACATGTATTTTACATTTGTTATTATTTTCAAAGAAAAAAAATTGTTTTTTTACATGGGTTTTCGAAGGTTTTCTCAACTCAAACGGGTTTTCAATTTATAATTGACCTCTATATATATATATATATATATATATATATATTCCAACAGCTAATTCTAAACCAACCAATAAAAATAATAATAAAGATAATATAATAATTGAAAGGGGATGTCATTGATAAAAGAAAGATAAAACTAAAAACCCAGTTGAAAAAAGATGACGAGATTTGTGTAAGAGATGAAGGACAGAAGAGAGAGGGGGGGGGGGGGAGCTAGGGTTTTGGTTTGTGAAAGAGTGAATGAGATAGAGATAAAGTAATAGGGTTTTATCTATAATTTGTAATTTATTAAAAAAACTCAAAAAATTTAAAAATCACACATGATGCCACGTGGTACATTTAAAGGGGGGTTGAGGCCTCCATTGAATATCACATCATCATAAGTCAATTATTTTATTAATAGTTATTATTATTATTATAGATAGATTATATAGATATAGATATAGATATAGATTATAGATATAGATTATAGATTATAGATAATATTATTAAATCATATTTTCATGTTTATCTCTTATATATTTAATATTTATTTTCTTAACTAATTATTTTCATATTTTCGCTTATTAAAAACTATTTAATATATTTTTGATCCAATCTCATGTAATCTTAAATTTTCTAACTAATGATAAATAAAAAAACAAAAAAAATGTCATAATCCATGTGATATACAAGTCTCTAATGAATTTTTTTTATACTAAATGAAACTGTAAATAAGAGTTTTGTTTTCATCTAGAGCATAATATGTTAAAACTAGAAGTTCCTAAAAAAAACTATACCTTCAAGACCACCGTCTAAATCATGCCCTGTAATTGTTGCTTCTCTCTCTTCACCTCATCCAAACATACATCTCTCTTTAATATACATTTTCATTCTTTTTCACATGATTAAAATTGTTGTTTTCTCATATTACCGTACATTAATTTCTATGCTACATCGTAACACAAATTTTGGCACTTAATATTAGATCTATATATCCCGGGAAGCTCCCAGGATATAACCTAGTGAAGTATTATAAGATTTGTAATGCTACATGTATGCTCGTAATTTAGTAGTTATCTTTTGAGAAATTTTTTATTTATAAATAATGTTTTGTAGTGCTAAGATGGGTCGCTTTACAAAGAGTAAAATGTTATTTTCATTTCTGTGGTTTGACGAAAATTGTCAATTCAATCCAATGATAGATTACTCTTTTACAAAATTAACCAGTGGCTTGCCAATGAGTTCTATATGAATTGATTTGTGAAGAGGGAGTCGTATGACAACGTAAAGATTATCAGTTTGAGTTTTATTTGGTGTAATTTGCTTCAAGTAGGTCCAAAGGTTTTACCATGGTGTGACTTCGGGTGGTGGTTTTCCTAAAATGATGGGCAGGCCAATTCATCAATGTTGTCAGCGTTCCCAGGGTGTGATGGACTTTCGCCAATGGGTTTACCCAGATGGTCGGTGTGAAAACGTTGTAGGATTGTTTATACGAATCATGATCTCACGAATACCAACCATAGGGTGTGGAATCCCCTCCAGTTGTGCAAACCGAGTAAGATATAATCAGTAAAGATCATGATGAAAACAGAATACGAAACACCGAGGAATTGCCATAACTTTACTCATATATTAGATCAATTATCAGATATTACAGATCAAGACCTAGACCTAATACAGAGTGGTTCTCAAAACTGAGGATAAGCTCAAATGATCAACAACTAACTAATAACTAACGTATCCCCTATATATAGTCAAACTCATTCGACCTATCGAAGGTACGAATGAGTCCCTTCGACCTAGTGTTGGTCCGAATGAAAACATTCTGTTTTCATTCGACCTCACGTCTACACGAATCAATATTCTATACATCTCCTCGACATACAGTATCGGATCACTAGTTGGGGACATACACGATAGTGCACTTATAATCTCCCCCTTGGACCTAGCTAGTGATGTACTAGAAATTTAACAATTCTTTAAATCTTTCATCCATCATCTTGGAAGACTTGAAAAGTTTCCTTTTTCTTGTATGCTTGTGTCGAGGCTTCATCAGTTCTTGTCTATCTCTTTAGTAAGCTTCGAAATGTTAGACAGACTCAAGAAATCTTGGCTTTATCATTTGTTGGTCTAGAAATGAATACAGAGAAAAATCTTGGAATGTCTTATGCACAAACTACAACCGACATTAAACACGAAAAACATCTCGGAAGTAATCATTACATCCAATTTTACCCTCAATATCTCTCCCCCTGAACTATTAAACATTTTCAATATGCACCCGAAAGTTGAAAATTTGCAATTTGTTTTCCCTTTTTCAATATTTTAAGCATCTAAGCTTTCACATTATCCCAACATCGGTTATCGAAAACAAAAATTGAAAACAAAACATTTTGATTTCCCAAAGTTTATGCTAAAACACACCAAAAATCTTTTTGAATTTTCAAATAGATTTTCATGAAAAGAAACTACACATATTTTTGTGAATCTTCCGGTAAGAGGATCATATCAGTATTGGAACAGTCAGTCACAACTTCTTTATGATCAATTTTCTTCTTTTGACATTGAGCATCCTACAAGCATTACCAGTATGTTTGTTCACTTACACTCAAAATCATCATTCATTGTTCAGCACTTCAGATACATTAAGGTAATATTGGATACGGAATAATCTATGCTCCCCTCACATGTGACACATTCCCGTATCAAGAATTGCGCAAAACGTCATCGTAACGCGTGATTATATTGTTATTATCTGTGAGTTACAAGGTATGAGGCACAGAGGTGACAGGTCAGCAAATTAATGCTTCAAAGCGACTTGTGCACTCTACCAGGGTGAGGACTATTACCTTACATGATTTTCATCATAGTACTGATACGATGCATTAGATAATCTTTGATTATCATCACACATATTAAGTTCCTCATTCGGTAACTTAAGGTTTTGTCTTTATTAGCTCTTTTAATCAGATACCCTAACTGAATCTAGGTCTGTAAATCGATATAGCAGAAGATCAATCAGGCCATCCCCAGATAACTTTCAATATAACAACCTGAAACCTCCGATTTTGGCAATCTATCAAAAGACATTTCGGTACTAAGACTATATGCCAATGAGACGTTGATCCACATGATTATCTGTTATTGATTTTAAGTTTATATCACCATGCTGAACTTTAAACTTTGATTTCAAGCCTACCAATATATAATTGTAGTGGCTACTCAACATTTATTAATTCATTTTGTTTTCAGAGTAGTCTGACAATCCACTGATGTACTATCATTTCCTCTTTTTCTCCAGGAAAACTCATTTTTAATTTTCTAATTTTTAATTTTGATTTTTCAGAAAATTTTCTCCCCGTAAAAATCTAAAAATAAGTATAATTTTTGATTTTTTAAACTTTTTGAAGAAAAACAAAATAAAATGATATCCAATGAGGTTTACTCATTATTCTTCAAAAACCATTTTCCACTCTGAACACTTGACTCAGTATGATCTTTCTGTTAGTAAAACCATTGACAAAGATAAGAGAGTTTAGAATAAACCGTAGTGTCACATCTGTCGGTAAACTGCAAAACCTGAGAGCAATTGCATGAGATTGCAACGTTTTCTGGCTTCACAGGAAGGAAACAGACGAGAAACACTCTCCTCTTTGTTGAATTCGTTCTTTTCCTTTTCAATCTAACTTTCTCAACCTTTACCTATCCAATAAATAGCAAAAACTTAATTTCCTCCAAATGTAACAAAACAAAATATATGAGGAAAATCAAGCCCGCTTTTGTATCAGATGCTCCACTATCAACTATCAAAGAACAGTTAATAGGTCTATCTGGAACAACCTACACACTTGTTAAACAATTAGTAGGAGAGGCGAACCCATCCCTTCACAGTGATGGGTCGTCCAAGGTCATGAATCCTTGGAATATCAACCCATTCACCTTTTCAGAAATCAATTTGGTTTTCAATGGATTGAATTGATGTAGAAGCTGCTGTGGATTGAGAAAGTGATTTGGGTTTCCAAACAAGTTCGGGTTTTATTTTAGATTTCTTTTTCTTTGATTTTGTTTTAGTTTTTGATTTTTCATGTTTCTTGTTTGAAACCTGATTCTGAACTATGTTTGGAACCTTCTCAGACTTAACTGATGAAGGTCCAGGCTTAGAGTTATTCTTAGACTTAGCCTTAGAATTTCCCCTTGCCTAATCAACCCATTCACTACCTCCATGTTTGTTCAAGGCAATCTTGTTACGATTGTCATACGTAACAGACCGTTTCCCCTATTGTTTCTTGATATGTTTTGGGGATACAGGATTTTTGACATTGCCCTTATGATTAGCAGCTTTCACTTCTGTCCTTCTCCGTTTAACATATGGACAGGCAGCTACTAAATGCCCACTATCTTTGCAGTTTAAAACAGGATCTATGTTCTTCATACTCAAAGACATTGCCTTTATCCCAATACCAATATGGACACTGGGCTTACAAATATCCGACTTCCCCACATTCAAAACAACTTCTCCATTCAACAAACTCAGGAGAATGTTGTGATGAATTGTTTCCACAATAACCATCAAATCGAGGGGTACTTGGATAAGAATAATAATCAGATGATCTTGATGAAAAGTTTCTTGAATTCATATGATGAGAATTTTCCATCAGATCATTATCTTTTGATTTGTTTGGTTTTTGTCCTTTTACCTTGGGACCTTTCTTGTTGGTCTCAGATTGTTTCTTTTGATGCTCGTGTTGGTTAGGATTGATTTTGAATTGCAAATGACCAAATTGATTTTAAAACTGAACTAACAAATCATCATTATCAACAAAAACACATTTAAGTAAAGATTGTTTGATGAGATGAATTGGAAAATCTTTATTAGAAATCAATTTGTTATTTCCCACCAACATGTAGAATCCTTTTATTCCTTCAGGAAACTTGAATATGGGTTTCACTTTAGAGTTAGGTTCTGAAGTGGCTACCACATTTTCAGTTTTCACTTCAAGCTTTGATTTCACCTTAGAGTCAAGATCAGCAACACAAGGTGTTGTGACTTCCAACTCTGATGTGGAATTATCCTTCTCCAAAACATTTTTATAAGTTTTATGAAGTTCTAAAATTTCTTTTCAAACTCTTCATTTGTATTTTGGCATTTTTCTAATTCACTTGCTAAGTTCCGTTTGTCCTCAAGAAGTTTCATCATTTCCCTTTTCAATCTGACACATTCAGAACAGTTAGCACATTCAGATTTTGAGTTTACCTCTACTCCATCTATACTATTAACATTCTAAGAATTTGCATCAACATTCGATGTATCACTTGCTCTCGATTCACTGTGTTGCGAACTCTTATCAGAACTCAAATCGCTCTTTGACAATTCACTTGAATCATCATTCCCCATTTTCTCGGAAAAACACACAGTTTCTCTTTTAAAACTTTCTTTGTTAGCACATTCATCAACGTTTATCCTTTTATTAATTGGTTGCACAGCTAGAGCTATCAAGTTACCCCACACAACAACTATAGGTTGGGTAACACATTATTGAATTGTAGGTACAATGACTCGTCCCCATGGATCAACTTAAAATGTATGACAATGATCAAAGATCATTTAATGCATCGTATCACATCTATGATGAAAATCATGATTGATATAAGCCTCAACCTGGTAAGTGTGCACATGTTACTTTGTAGCATTGATTTGCTGACCTGTACATCTCTGCGCCTCGTACCTTGTAATATACGGATAACAATTGCATAATCACGCGTCACGATGAAGCTTTGTGCAAATTCCTTGATACGGGAGTATGCCGTGTGTGTGGTTACCATAAGCTTGTTAGTTTTAATACATCTAATGCGTATCATTTTAAAGCATTACATAACGGTTTGCAAGTGAGCTTATGTGGACAATAATATCAGCAATTGCCGAGTCTCACATTGTCTTTAATGTTAAAAGGTTAAAGAACAATGGTGTGCTTAGATTTCTCGCAAACTGATATGATTCTCTTACCGGAAAATCACAAAAAGATTGTCTATTTATGTTTGTTTACTACTTTCTTTTTGATTTTCTTCATATATGCAAAACTCAAAAAGATTTTTGGTGTGTTTTAACATAAATTTCAGAAAATCCAATTTTTTTACATTTCAGCATTATTTTTAATAACCGATGCTGGAAGACGATAATTTTCTCGAAGTTTGACAAACTAATCTGAGTTTTGTATCTGTAATAATCAATTTTTTGTAAGATTGAATGTTTAACGGTTTGAAATTGCCAAAACGTGTATCGAATTGGACTTTTTGGTGAAAATCAATTTTTACAAATTTCTCATTCGCCCTTTTGTTAGGTCGAATGAGAATTTTGTGTGTTGATTCGTGCTTTTATTTAGGTATAATGAAATTGGGTTGGTAAAACTTTTCATTCGAACCCAAGGATTTTGATTCGTGCTTTCAGTAGCCAAGAACCAAAATTTTTCTTTCCTTTCGAACCAAAAATAGTATATATACCCAACCTGTCCATTCGAACCCCCACTTCTCATTCGTGTTTACTATTACCAGCCATCAATTCTCTCTAACCCACTATTTTGCCCGTTGATTTTAGACTTGTTAATCTTGTTCCTTGACTTCTAAGGTATAATAATCTTGATTTTTATAGTATTTCATCCATGGAATTGCTCAGTAAATGGTTTTTGTGTTCGAAACCCTAACAGATTGATTGGACATTGTGGACTGTTGGATAACATGTTTTATTGATTCCTACACACTATTTGATTGTTTTAGGGGGAGAAATAAGCAAAAACTACGATTAAAAACAATAAATTGATTATTTTGATTGGTTAAACCCTAGTTTTATTAAGAAAACAATCAATTAGTTGTTAATAGTTAAAATTTATGGTTAATTGGACTTAGTCGAACATATTAGGTGGTAATACAATAAAAAACAGAGATTAAAATGGCCTAAATCAAAGATTTGAAATTTTAAAAAATGACCAGTTTCATTCGAACCCGGTGAAGGCTGGAATGAAGTTTCTTGGGGTCAAATGTATTGTTTTTAAATTCATTCTAACCTATGGAAACTGGTTCGGACCCTCGAAAGGTCGAACCAACTAATAAACTTGACAAAATTTTGATTTTTAACGATTTTTCAATCCGAACTAATGTGTTTTGTGTATTTGTGTATGAACAAATAAAATGGCAGAACAACAAGCACCAATAGAACTGAAATTTGAGATGAAACACAACTGTTGTGCGTACATTGGAGATGTGGATGAGAAATATGCTGAATTCAGAGGGATTGTTGACTTTTTGAAGAGATCCAGTATAGTATATTCGATTGATCAACCACATGATATTTACAAAGACCACCAAGAGGAGTTTTGGAAGAATGTTTCCTTAACATTCTAGGAAGGAAAGTCGGTGGTTCACAACAAGATTCAGGGAATGGATGTACTTGTTGGAGAAGCTGATTTCAGAAGGGTATTACAGTTGACAGACAAAGAGAAGGATCCGATGGTCAGTATAGAGGGGTTGCTTTTTGAGGACGAAGTAATTTGCACCCATCACTAAATGTCAGCTGAATAAAGCAAATGTATCTCCTCCATTTAAGTATCTATTACATGTGCTGATTCATGTGTTTGGTCCTATTCGAGGAGGATTTGATGTTCTCAGAGATACTATCAGTTCTCTAGCAGTTGCCTTGATACTAAACAAAGAGTACAACGTATCAGGAATGTTGTCTCACCATATGAAGGAGATTTTTGATGGTACAAAGACAGACAAGTTCCTGATGTACCCAAGGTTTCTGCAGATGATCTTTGACGATAAGTATCCAACTTTGGAGAGAGATCCAACAATGATTTTGAATCAGGAACACATGAATGAGAGGACTCTAAACAGATTGAGGACGTATAAGGGGAAGACAGTGATTCCACCAAGTAGAAGATTGTTTGGACATCTGGGTACAGTGGGATATGTAGATCCTGGTAAAGAGAAAGTCAAACATGATAATAGTGATTCAGACTTGGACTCTCCATTAGTTCATGTGGAGAAAGGAGGCAAAGCTAAAACGCAATTCAAGAACAAAGGAGCAAAATGAAAGAAAAAGGGCAAAGAGATTAAAGCTGTGTCTAAGACGAAGAAGAAAGGCAAAGTTAAAACATTACTGATTGATGAAGATACAGATGAGACAGATATTGAGGAGATATGGGATTCTGATGATGAAATAGTGAAGGATACGAATCCCAAGGCCGCTGGTGATTCGGGTACTCCTGATCCAATGGATAAACGTGTTGAGGAACAACTAAGCAGAGGATACGTGGAGGAGAACAAAGAGTTGATTATAAAAGATGCAAATTTTGCAGGTTCTCCAGTTGTTCCTATTTCAAACAAGCGTGGACGAATAAAGCATATGTCAAAGAGAGAACCTTGAAAGACAAAGAGACAGAAAGATATTGATCTGTTATTGAAGAGTAAGTAAGTGCCTCAAGCTTCATCTTCACAACCAGTACCTCCAGCAGCTAAGAAACAGAAGATTGTGAAAGAAACAGATACTCAACAAAATCATGATGATGTTTCCAAGTCACTAAAGAGTATTCTGTCAAGTTTGAAGTCACCTGTTCTTAAACCACAAGCTGAATTAAGTTCACAACCAAATGTTATTGTTTCTGATGATGTGATGAATATGGTGAACCAACAGATTGTGAAGATGATGAAATTCTTTACGAAGCATGAAAACGAGATAAAGCAGATGAAAGAGAACGAGAAGGATATGCTTCAGATTGTGATAGCTTCGAAAGAAAGACAAGATAAATTGGAAGAAGAAGACGTAACCGGACTCCAAATCGAGAATGCTGAATTGAAATCATCAAGCAAGAAAAATGAAAAGAAAATTTTGATGATTGAGCGAGAGAATAAAAAGTTGAGAAAGATAATTGGCAACTTGTATGCTCAAGCACCGCAATTGAAAGGTGTTGATGGTGATGATGAGTAAGAGGAAGAGGAGGATGAGGAAGAGCAACTTGATTATAGTGGAACTGATGATGATGATTCAGATGATGATGATGCATCAGGTGGTGATGGTTTGAATAAAGAGAAGTCAGCAAGTTCAAAGGAATCGGATGATGATGCTGATAACTATTCCTTTGAGAAGCGTGAGAAGACAAAAGAAGACAAATCCGCTTCAAGTACACAGAAACCGGGTGAAATGACTGATGCTGAAAAGTAGAAGTTCAAAAGAATGATGAAGCGTGGATTTGTGACTTTAGAGTTGACTGAGAAGTTCAGAGAGATCTTTGTGAGTGACAACATGAGATATTGTTTAGAATATCAAGATCCTGAACTTGAAGATGGTGAAGTGAGTGCTGCAGTGACGAAAGAGATACTTGAAGGTGTTGCGCAGCTAGCAGGAATGTCTCTAGAAGAGTTATTTAAGAAACAAGAGATTCCTGATATTCCAGTGACTGAACTGGGTAATAATTTTGATGACACAAACACCAACAACTTTGATGAGGTAGAAATTGAAGATATATCTCATGAAGAATACCCGGAATACTATAATATGAAAGATCAAACCAGCATTCTAGTGATTAATGATGAGATCTTGAAGGAAGCTGAAAAGATTGCCAAGGAAAAAAACGAAAGTCAATGATGAAGTGTTTGATGATGAGACTGAGAAAGAGAATGTGTATAAACAGTCTGATGCTTTGAAAGCTTACTTGAAGAAGTTGAGAGAGGAAGTTGATAAACGTCCAGTGCCAACAATTCAAGGAGAATTCTATAAGTATCATTACAGGATGTTTAAAGGTAGGGCGTTCGCATGGAAGTTCTTTCCACAATTAAGGTGTATTGGGATCAAATGGGAAAGATGTATTATTTATTTTGGACACTTTCATAATATAAGAACATTACCGTATTGGGTTGTATGTGATATTTGCTGACACAAGCTGGGTGGAGTTGAGAATGCAAACGTATTAGAGTATATGACAGACAAGATGACGAGAGAGAGTAATACTAAGTGGGATGTACTCAAACCACAGTATCAAAAGAGGATTGTTCATAAGAAGATTGATCCAAAGAATAATCTACCTTATGTGACTCTGAAGTATAAACTACCTACTTGCTTGAAGAGAATTCCTTTGATGCCAATTCAACAAAATTTCAGCAAAGATTTCACATTCTGGTACTACGATTGGAGAACTGGTGAAGTAGTGATAGTATTGCATGACAAGAATCCAAAGCTGATGTGTAAGAAAATACGCGTGTTCGATCCCATGTGCTTGATAAACAGTACAAAAGACGATATCAACATGTTGTATTACAATCAGATTCACTGTGATGTTCCTGATCTTGAGCAACCTTGGAGATTTCAGAAAGTTGCAATATTTTGCTTTGCATGGGAAGTATATGCTGGTTGCAATTACAAAGGATTGTTGGGAAAAGTGATGAAGCTTAGACCTGAAACGTAGAAACGTCCGTCGAATGTTGAATTAAGATACAAGTTTGAAAAAGAAGGTGAAAGTTGTGATGAAGAAGAAACAGACAAAAGAATCCGAGCAATAGACAAGGGGGAGTTTGTAGATACATAATTGTGTCTATCACTTTCGGATTCACATCATATTGACGAAGATTTGAAGTTTTTGGTAGATTACAGTTTGGTTCGACTCATCGAGAGGTCGAATGGGTTTCCATGAGGTTGAATGAAGTTTTTGTGAAGCTTATTTTATTGGTTCAGAATAGCGAAGGGTCGAATGAATCCATTCGAACCCATGCAAGGTCTAACGAACTGGTCTATATATGTGTGTTATGAATTTTGAGTTTGTAACAGTTGATCATTTTTCAAGGTGTTTGTGTGTGTGTTCTAGGAAAATTCTAGAAGAGTCTGTTGTCGTTAATGCTGGTCTGTAATCGTTATAACTTGATTATTATTAATTAAAATTTGTTGAAAATGAATGTTAACGTGTTCTTATTACGATTTATGTCATTTTGCATGTGAATTAGGGTTTCCGCACCTTATTTACTCATACTCGTGTGATATTATTGTTTCTTTGTGATAAAACGATACTACAGTCGGACTTGTATAGCATTCGTTAGCCGTTTTAAAAAAAACACTAGTGACTTTTAGCAATACTTATTGCATACTTTAACCTTCTATAAGTGTTTTAAATAGATTTTAAATTTAATTACGCTTATTTAAAAGATATCTATATAAGCGTTTAAAGTGATGTCGTGTTGGTTGAAAAGCAAACAAGGCCTAAAGGCTGGAATAGGACTATAGGCGCGCGGTCTTGTGTATACGATAATGTGGTAGGTTTAGAGACAAAAAACAAACGTAGTTTAAGAACATTGTTATTCTTGTAGAAATATCTATTGACAATATTCAAGAAGACACTTTTCTCTGGATCAAAAATAGATCTACGTATAGTGCATTGAATTGGGAGAGATGATGTGATTTAATATTCACGATGTAATTTTATAAGTTATTTTTTAGTTTGTTACAGGGATTTTCATATTCTTGCTGGCCCCTTTTACCTATATTAATATACAACTAATCTTAAAAAAAAAATAACTTTCAATTACAATGTAACAAGCATGTAGATTAAAATTTTGTAAATTGGATTCATTGGTTTTATGAATAGTTCATGATACCGGAGGTTAGATATTCAAGATCAAATGTTATACATTCAATGAAAACCTAGGAAATAACGAATTTGTTACTATATATGTTTCTCTTGAGAGCCAATAACATTGATCCATTGTCACCTATGCAATGTACAACTTCATCATCATAGGTTTGTTTTAGGTTATGAGAACATTGTACAGGTCCCCTCCAAAAAAAACAAATCGTGTACCGAGTCTAATTAATATTTAATGTCATCTTTACATCAATCGAGTAACCTTTATTTACCAAGAAACTATGAAATTGTAAACTATAGCTAGCTAGGGCTCTTTTATCTCTTATCGAGTTTTTGTTGTATTAAGGTACTTTCGTTTACCTCCATGAAAGAATCCACCACTCACCTGCAACCCTAGTCTTTTTCTATGTTCTTTTCTTTTATGCAAGATAAATGCACTTTAGTAAAATATTTTTCCCTGTTTCTTCTCTCTCTTTTTCCTTCTTCAGGTGAAATTAATTAGTAATGTAAGTTGTGACACTTTTAGAAAAAGCTTTATATGTATGAACGCAGTGGCGGATCCAGAACATTTTTTGACGGGGGGCACAAATCTATTGAGCTAAAAAAGCGTAGCAAAACAAGTCAGGTCAAAATGAGTCGGATAAAACTAATTCATACTTATCCACTTAACCGTAAAATTATTCTTACTTATTTACCCAGTAATAAGATAAATTTGAGAATATTTAGAAACAAAAACAAACATACCAATATTTATTATAGTTATTGATATAATTAATAAAGCTTTAATGTTTGGTTAAAGTTGTTTTTTTAATATATCTTTTTAAATATACATTTTCACATGAAAAGAAAATTATAACTATATATATTTTAAAAAATAATAATAAATGTTACAAAAAAAATGAACATGCTGTCAAAAAAAATGATAAAGTTAATTATAAAAATATACAATGGGAAACCATAAATAAAATTATAAAAAAAAAGTTTTACTTTACTGAAGGATGTGCATGCTGTCAAAATCAATTTCCTACCATACAACATACTAATTAAAAAAATAATTTTTATACAGGTTTAACTTTTGACTGCATTTCCAAAATAGTCATCATCTTCTTCGTTTCCCTGTATCTCAGGCATTAGAGCTCATCAACCAGTACTGAAAAAGCCACCATCATGCCATCTATTTTCACTTTAACTATTCTATATGATATACTTTGATGGTTCAACTCTTTAAAAAGCTTTCGTCATCCGATTAAAAGAAACCTACAGACTTACAATCGCCGGTGACCCTCCGACTGGACGGTGGGCACCGGCCCACCCTTCTCAAAGGGTAAATCCGCCACTGTATGAACGTGTATGTATAATGTTGTATATAATATTTTCTATATGGATTTTATGATGTAAATAGATTAATTTGATTCCATATACGTATATACATATGCATTGTTATATTGTATGATTAAGTTTTTCTAAATGCACGTATGGAGGGCCGCCTTTAGGCCAAGCCCGGGAGTTTACCGGCTTAGGCCCATTTTTATCGGGGCACAAATTTTTTATCTAAAATTCTTATTTGAGTGTTTTTTTTATAGACAATTCATTAAACCGTACTTAAAAGTTAAGTCCAATAATAAAACATCTAAAACTTAAAATTTATTAACCCATAAGGCCCCATATGTAGCATTTAAAACTATTAATCCATATATATAAGGGTGCATGCCCATTTATAAGCCAATTACAATTATGCTATGTAATTTCACTTATTCTAATACTATGATTTTGTTAATTGATATGGTTATTACTATAACTTTGATCGTCATAATAAAATTAGTTTAAATTATTTAATTCGTTAAGGGCTAAGGTCTAAGGGACATATTTTTTAACGGTTCGAATGACGTACGTAAATCTTCAGGGAGGGACGCGATTACATGTATAGACATCATTTTCTTATGTTTGGATATATTGTCAAAATATACTACGTTTACATTTCATATACACATAGCCGGTCTTGAGAATTCACATGTCTTGTATGAGCCAAAGAAAAGCCCTTACGCCTTAAAGGATTATATAAACTAATTATTTTTTTGAACAACCATTAACGATATAGCAATAAACATTGTAAATCAAAGAATTAAATTGACATACCGGTAATAGCTAACCCATGATTCGTAAAATTCTCCTAGCATTCTTGATAACAAGTTACTCAATACTAAGCACCAAATAGAGCTCAACAAAACACCAATTCTGCAATTAATCAATTAGGGCTCAACATTCAACAAAACACACAATCTGAATTACAAAAATTGTCCTTTATGTTCATACCAAATTTCAAACACTATCCTTTACCTTTAAAATTGACGACTCTTGTACTTAATGTTTCCAAATGGAACACGATTTGTCCTCAAGTTGTAACTCGGTTTATTTTTATCATTAAAAAAGATCATATGCAAGTCACATGAGGGTAAACACTAAAGGACAAATCATGTAACATTTGGAAACACTAAGTACAAGAGCGGTCAATTTCAAAGGTAAAGAGCAATGTTTGAATTTTGGTATAAAATAAGGACAATTTTTGTAATTCAGTCTTCTACCAATAAACAAATAATAATCAATCAATAGGACTCAACTTGAACAATTAACATTTACTCAGTTTGGGCTAACTTGCAGGAACTAGGAAGTGGAACAAAAAAATACATACTGTGACTATGGAGGAAAGGAAGTGATCGATGGGTGTCGAAACTCGAACGCTCGTAGTGGTTGACGGTAGTGTTGTTAGGCGGGGTCACTTAGTCAGTTGCTGGTTGAAGGTTCTATTTATTTCTATTTCTTTTTTAAATGTTAATAGTTATTAGTACTACTAGGTTATAATTGATCAATTATTTGGGACTAATAAGTTATGAGTTTCTAATGTTTTATATAATTTGGCACAAAAAGTTATGAGTTTCTAGCTCGCCTAGGGCAGGCCATGCATATAGATATACGCATATTAATATGATTATTTGTTTAAAATAGTTGTTGTACAATGTATATTTGATAGTGAATTAGTAAAAAAAAAAAATAACAATGTAATAGTACGTTTACGTTCTACTTGCATATTCATATGAAATTTACACTCACATATGTATGCTGTTAATAAATGCTAATTAGTCGAAATATGCAACATAGTTTTTCAAAAAACATGAGAAAAACAAGAAAATGTAAGAGATAGAAGAGAAACAAAACTCATTATATTCTTACAGTTACAGTTATTAATTGGAAAAAAAAAAATTTAACTAATATATATAAGAACTACATTTGAAATACTATATTGTTTATTCGGTACTCGTGATTTATAACATATATATATTTTTTTATTACTTATACATGATTACTTCAAATTGTTTACTAACAAACAATCAATTTCGGTTAGTGTCCAGTATGGCAGTATGGTTATGATATTAATGCAGTACATGTACTTCATTAATGACTAGTGATCTTAAAGTAATCTATTATTAGGTTCTTGATCAGTTTACAGCATTGAAGAACTCACATGCATGGAACCACCCCATCCTTAATAAACAAGACAATTTAAACACTATTTAAAGAAATTAATAAATAATGCTTCATAAATTGACATTGAAGTAGTTTAAACTTCTTTAAAAAAAAGTGTATATATCACATGAAAAATATCATCTGTAACATGTATATATATATAATATATGTTTGTCATCGAATATGCATTCGGTTATCGTTCATCACCTTTTTCCACATAAATTACAAATACAAATACAACAATATACTATCACACAAACTAAAACTTACAAATAAATTCTTGAAGATTCGGATCTCAACAAGATTTCTTATCTGGTAATTATAAAATGAAGCTAACCTCTTCTAGAGAGAGATTCCAGAACCCATGTTTTGCCATCAGAGCTACTACCACCGCTAGCTCTATCATTGGGACCGTCGGCATGAATGTTGTTAGTTATTTGGCTCTCTTTATTAATAATGGAAGAGATTGCAGCTGCGACAGCAACTCTAAAATTAGGATGTGAAGCAATAGCACTCATGTTCTCAACAAGAACTGAATTGTTGTTATTGTTATTATTATTATTGTTGTTGTTTACTTCATCACCTTCATGAATCCCATTAAACATATCTACTTGCTTTGATCTAGAAACATGGCTGCCATTAGGGAATTTGTTAGACATCCATGGAAATCCTAACTGAGGTGAGAGGTTTGAAATTGGGATATGGTGGGGATTGTTGGTGAGATCAAAGACAATGCCTTTTGAAGGGTCATTAGAGTTCATGGTTCTAGCATATGTTGATGAATATGGAGAAGAGTCATGGTTTATATTGCCTGAAGACATGTAGTAATTAGTGAGAGGTGAATGGTTCATGGCTCCTGGTTCGGATGTATGAGGATTGTTTGAATCTAGTAACATGAAAGACCCTGCTGCCGCGGATGTTGTTGAAGCCATTGCGGTTGCACCTACAGGTAGTGGATGGTTGTGATTCCCTTCATATGTCGTGATTAGTATCGACATGTCCTCTAAACATCTTTGTACCTATTTAGTTGTTATTGTAACATAATTAAGGAAACCATGAGCGCGCGATTATTATCATAATTCATGAAACACACACGTACACATACGCGGTTGGACAAACCTGTTTTCTAACCGGACAACCAGGAGCGACTGTACAACGATAGTATGCTCGTGGGCAAGGATTTCCCTTAGCAATCTTTTGTCCATATTTTCTCCATTGACATCCATCATTCATCTGTATAAATATGACTCTTAGATTGTAAAACTCCCATTATCTAGATGTAAACTTGACTTTTTTTTTAATGCAATTTAAAGTTAAGCGCAAAAAAAACTATATTCAACTTAATTGCACTACAGTATTTACTATCTTCTTATTATAATTGTGTGACTTTAGTTTTTCCAGAATAAGAAATTTGGAGAAATCAATAATATATATATACACACACACAAACCATTTTAATCTACAAGAATTTGCTTAAAATCATTCAGCTCTTAAAAATAACTTTTCTTACTAGTAATTTAACAAGAATAATAGCTTCTTTTTAATGAATAAAAAGCATAATGATATTTTAAAAAACTTCAAGATGCATATATATGAGTCAAATTACTTACAGTGGCAGCTTCACATCTTGCCCTTACGGAAACCCTAGCTTTTCTGTTTGGCAACGAAGCCATCTGATCATTAACAATATTATTAACAGCTTTAATATTATTGTCACCACTGAAATTGCCCGAATTGATCAAATTGCTTTGTTGCATCGGAGCAAACCTCGTTGCATTTTCGAGTAAGTCCTTATGATTCCCTTCATGGCTATCTCTTGCATATTGGGATGTTGTATTGCTTTGAATCCTCAATGATAAACCTAAATCCTCATTTTCACTTTCTTGCAATGGCGGTGATCGCGGGCTACTTTTCTTGGTTTCTTGATTTCCATCGTGCCCATTAAGAGATAGAAATGATCTCGGATCCTGTATATATATATGGTTTTAACACTATATGATATATCTGCTAAAGAACATTTTTTAAGTATTAATTTTAACATACCTTGATTTGGTTAGAAGATTGTTGAATAATGGAAAATTTCATTTGTAGATCATAGTAATCTTTCATGGTTTTCTCTACTACTTGTCTCAACACCTTGTTCTCCTCTTTCATCCGATTCATCTCCGTTTGTAACATTGATAACTTGCATAAAAATACACAAAGTATTAGCGTTGTAGCAATGAATTTGGCTCTAAATAAGAAAAAAAAAACCAAGAGTAGTCAAGTCTTTATATTTGAGTTTAAGTAGATGTAGCAGCCTCTCTATATCCTGGGACGGAGGAAAAGTTTGTCATCATCACGCTCTCCCAGACCATACCAATAGTTTGCTATGAGCGAGATCATGTTTTGTAGCTTATTTGTTTATATTTAGGGTTTATAAAGATTGTACCTTTTCTTGATGGTGAGTATTAAGGTCTTGGCTTTCTAATGCTTCAGTTGAATTGTTGGTAGTTTGTAGATCATTTTCTAATTCTTGTACTTCATGGTCATGTGCTTCTACTTTTGTGTCACCAACATCATCATCATTAGACTCATCTTGATCATCAACATGATCATCAAGATGATCTGATTTGGATGAATCTTTAGCAGGTTCTCGATCTTGAGCATCAAGCAGCTTCAGAGTCAAATCTATCTCCATATCTGAATCAACCCCTTCTTCTCTTGCCATACTTAATTACATCAATGGATATTGTCTCTCTCTATAAAGTTTCTCTCTCTAGAATGCTGCTTTTGAGACACCAAAGTCAATTCCCCCGTCTCAAGGGAGGTATTCTTAGACACACAAGCACGCATCTAAGTTTTGACTTTCATTAGGTCCTCGATCCATATTTTCCCAAACTATATTTTACTTGTTAATTAATTCTCTTCTGTCTTTTTTAAATGCCTATACTTTATAGAAAAATAGGTTTAGATTGATTGCTGACATTCAAGGTTGGTTATATTAACATATAATTAAGTTGTTGGTTCAGTTATTAACTATAGTATGGTTTCTTTAATTTGGCACGCAATGTCTATTAGTAACTTTATGACTTTGAAGTTTTATTTAAAAATATATAAGGGTTTTTATTATTTTTTGGTTAAAAAAATAACATTTTTTATTATTCTCAAAATGATGTTATACAACATGAGAATATGAAGTTTAGAGTTTTTGTAAGCAACTATACTTATCGGATACCTAAAATATATTCATGTATTTTTTAATAATATTGTATTAAGGATACTTTTACGAGTCATTCTTTTAGATTAATACTTTTATTTTGGATTAATTAATAAGGATATGTAAATAGTCACGAATTTCCATAAATTGATTTATGTAACACACTTTATAATGTGTTTTGATTCAAGTGACTTTACAAGTTTGAAAACACTTTAACAGTTTGCAAAAAAAAAAAGTATGTTGTACCGATTGGGTTTAGTTTTGATAATGTAATCTTATATGATATAACTGAGGTAAAATATAATAAAAGATAATTTTTAACCATCCAAATCTCACATGCATCATCAACTTTACATGTAAAAACATGCTCCTGATAGCAATATTTCTACCGAAAGCAAAGTAGTAAAGTACTGATCAGAACTAATACAACTATCTAATAAAAATATTTCATAAACAAGTACATACACACGTGAAAATATATATCTATTATATTCATAACCCTTTCATTTTCCTTAATAAGTTTAATTTGTCCGTATGTAAAATTTTTCTTAGATATTACAAGAAGAGTAAATGGCCAAATTCCTTCCTGAGGTTTGATCAATATTGCTAGATCCCTCCAAAATAAGAATTTTTGACACCTGAGCCACTAAGGTTTGAAATTTAGTGCTAAATCCGTCCAATTTGCAAACTCTGTTAAATACTAACGTTAACTCAGGGGCATTTTGATCATTTTCTATTTCTTAATTGCAAATTCGTCCCTGAGCTTTGTTCCAAATTGCTAAATCAGTGCAATAAATGCGAGTAACCTCTATGGCCCGTAGACCTCTCTACGGCCAGTAGAGGTGGGTTGTTGAGAGGCACTTAAACCCTAGACGGCCCGTAGAGACCTCTACGAGCCGTAGAGGGTACGAGGTACGAGAATATTCAATGATCAGACTGACTTTGCAGTGTGTCAGTCTGAAAATTCTGGACCTCTACGGGCCGTAGAGGTCTCTACGACCCGTAGAAAAGTAGGTAGTTGGGAGCATTAAACCCTATACGGCCCGTAGAGACCTCTACGGGCCATAGAGGTCTAGATATATTCTTCTTCCTTGTCTCCTTTTCTCAGACAACGAAAATTTAAAAAAAACAGAGCACGAAAAATCCGATCGATTCCAAGCTACCGCGATGTCTTCGGGCCACTACAGTAATGTTTTGGAGCAATGGGAGCATTCGTATAGCATATCTCACGTCTCGGAAAGCCTTTTCGGACCCGTGGTGGAACGTGGTGAGGAGCAGGTTAGATCCGTTGTTCACTGTGATGACGGGAATGCGCTACCCGATTTGAACCTGCTACCCGATTTGAACCTGCTGCCCGGTTTGAACCAAGAGTACGGGACTTATCATTCGCACGAGGAGGGTCATGGCAGCTTCAAGGGATCGCACGAGGGAGGTGATAACGGTGGCGACAACGGTGGCGACGAACCTGTCCCGGAGGTTTCGTTTGAAACAAATCAGGTGTGTTTATGTATTTACACTTGTTTATAATTTAGACCCGTGTATATTTAATAGTATACATATTTAGACTCGTATATTTAGCCCCGTACATATATTTGTTTTAGGGTTTGTGAGATTTGAACTCGTATATATTAGTTGTTATTTGAACTCGTATATAAATTTTGCAGGTATTCGGGTCTCTTAAAGACCTGACAGATTGGGTTTATGAAAGGGCCAAAATAAATGGTTACATTACCGTATACGGACGTACTATTTCGGATAGCAGGGGGCCGAATAGGAGGGTGAAGACGGCATGGATACGATGTGACCGTAGTGGCGTACATCGTAGTGTAGCCACGGTTCGAAAGACGGGCAGTAAAAAATGTGATTGCCAGTTTGAACTAAAAGGGAAATACCACTCTGGCCACAATGGTTATATTTTGGAGGTCGTGAACCAAAAACATAATCACAAACCTTTCCAAAATGTTACGCCAGTAGACATACATACGGCCATTAGAAAACAAAACCCGGATAGTCCCTGCATCTTAAGAGACATACATAACACAATAACCAAGGTTAGGCATTTGTTATACGGCGGCAGGACTCAAATGCAGGTATTATTATCTCTTATTATTATTATTATTACTACTACTACTTTATTATTATTTTTTTAATTATTATTATTGCTATGCAGGTACTCGAAACCACATTGGTGGAAAAAGAATTTATTTACTTCACCCAGAAGAATGCCTCTACAAAAGCGATCGAGGATATTTTGTTTGTCCATCCCATCACGCACAGATTATGGCGTGCGTTCCCGCATGTGCTGATGATTGATGCGACCTACAAAACGAACGAGCATAAACTTCCGTTTGTTCAAGTTGTGGGTATGACATCAACATCCAAGTCGTTTTGTGTCGCCCATGCATTTATCTCCCGTGAAAAAAATGATAACTACCTGTGGGTGCTACAAAGGCTTAAAGAGTTGCTAGAAGATAGTACGGAGCCCCGTGCTATAATAACTGATTGTGAGAAAGCTTTGATGAATGCATGCGACATTGTATTTCCAGCAGCTTCGAAGTTGTTATGCAGGTAATACATATTATTATTATTATTATTATTATTATTATTATTACGAGTTTTATTATGCATTCAGGTATCACATTCACAAAAATATATTGACGCACTGCAGAAAAGCTTTTGGAGATAAAGATTGGAAAATATTTGTGAAATCTTTTAAGCGACTATGTAGATCTTCATCTCCAGAATGGTACCGACACTGGTTAGACCGATTCTACAAACGACTATGTTAGGACGAACGAGATGGTACATTCACCGTATTAATTTAGTTTAAAACGCATACACACATTAACAAATAACTTTGTTCTATTTTTTACAGATGTTTTTGAATATGTAGACCGGGTCTGGCTACGTGACTACAAAGAACTGTTTGTTTCTGCATGGACAGACAAAAACTACAACTTTGGTCAGTATACTACCAACAGAGTTGAGAGCCAGCATTCAAGGTTTAAGATGCACATTAAGGGGCCTAACAACTCGCTCCACAAACTTGTGATGATTGTAGACGATGTGGTAACATCACAAGAGAGGGCAATAAACCACTCGTTTGAAGAGAGTCTGTCGGTGAAAAAGGTGCACCATGACATACCGATTTTTGAGGACCTACTCGGTAAAGTTTCCCATGCAGCGATCGAAAAGTTGTTAACTGAGATAAAATATATAGAGAACTTGAGGAAACAAAAGAATAGTTGTGGTCACCAGCTTTTCACGAGTTCTGGGTTGTCGTGTGCATGTCGATTAGATTCGTATATAAATACAGGTAATACCATTACTTTATTAATTATTATTATTATATTATTAATTATTATTATAATTATTATTATTATTAATATTATTATTATTATAAAATACAGGAATAAAAATACAGTTGTCCGAAGTAGACGTCTTATGGAGACGACTGAATTACGAACCGGAAGTAGTAGGGGGGAACGTGATCTTGCGAGTGAGTGGGAAATAGTCAAAAAAGCACTACAGTCTCAACCACCACGGATTTAAAGAAATATGTTGTCAAAAATAAAGTCGGTGGTAAATCCAAATATGACTGACACTCAACCTCCTGAGAAACAAAAGAATACTCGCGGGTGCCCAACTAAAAAATCACAGAAAAAAAAACAGGAGGAGGATGCGGAAAAAGAAGTTAGTATTATTATTATTATTATTATTATTATTATTATTATTATTATTATTATTATTATTATTATTATTTATTAATATTATTATTATTTGGGAAACTTGTAGACAACTTGTGTTGTCTGGTTTGAACGAAAACAGGGGAAACTCTGCCCAATTTTTTTATAAAATCTTTGATTATTATTATTATTATTATTATTATTTAATTAATTATTTATTGTTATCCATTGTAGGAGGACGAGCCTGTTAGAAGACGTAGGCCATCAGATCCGGGTAAAGATAAAATGAGAGTGTGTGATAGAGATTTTCCACTGTTAGTAAGGAACAGGTACATTAATAACTATTCATACATACATACATGATTTTCCACTGTTAGTAGAGATTTTCCCTAATCATGATTTCCCAATATTTGGCGGTGACAGGTATAAATTTGTGATTCAAGAATTTAAGCATGCGATTCATCCCCTTTTTCGACAGTTTGTCACGCACATTCAAGATGTTCAGCCGGACGGTAACTGTGGATTCCGAGCTACAGCTGTGGCTTTAGATTGGCCGGAGGGAGACTGGGATTGGATGCGCCAAATTCTTCTACAAGAGATGATGGGGGACAACCACCATGATTGGGTAGAGGTTTTCAACACATTACGAACAAACGGGTTCGCCCACATATACTCGACCTTAGATTGGAGGGGAATGGGGAATGCACCCAATTCAAAATGGATGGAAGTGCCTTCGACTGGATTACTGATTGCTCAGGCATTTGGTGTGGTTCTTCAACTCTTCTCCCCTGAAGGAGCGTGCACTATCTTCCCTTTGTATACTCATCCTGATAGCGTACCAGAACATCGTATCATATCGATAGCCTTCGTGAACGGCAACCACTACATCATGCTTAAGCTAGCAGACGGCGCTCCAATGCCATATCCGAGTGGAGCATGGTCGACTTGGGTAGATGTAGAACACAACCCATGGTTGGCGCTATACAGAGATCGTCTAGATGAGGGACGTACGCTATCTCAAAGACCTCCAGAGTGGTTTGACCTAACTCGTAGTCCTTGTAGTTCTGATTCTTCTGATTCTGATAATCCGGTGTAACTTTGTTTATATAATGTATAATGATTTATAAAGTAGATTTTTTTTTAATTATTTTACCTATCCTATAAGAAATGCAAACGTTTTTTTATAAAAAAAACCTATACCACCTAATTAAAACTAACAAAAATACAAAAAAAAAAACAAAACTCCACTGGCCCGTATTGGGCTCGATGGGCCGTCGAGGGAAGACATCTACGGGTCGTAGAGGTCTCAACGACCCGTAGAGGAATGAAAGCTGCTGGTAGAGGCCATCTATGGGTCGTAGAGAGCCAGGTATCGACGGCCCGTTGAGCTCTCCACGACCCGTAGGAGAAAAAAAAAACTTTTTTCTAAATAAACTGTTATTTTTATAAAACAACTTCAAAATTTAAAAAAAAAAATTGTTTTCCTACGGGTCGTAGACCTCTACGGGCCGTAGGAGAGTATTTTTTTAAAAAAAATTGGCTTTTTTACTTATATATTATATATATTTTTTTCCATAATGAAACCAGCGAACTGGTAGCCCAGATGGTCCTCATTGTTACAATGAGAATGTTATGTGTGTGTATGTGATAATATGCTCAAGATCGATCCCCGTCCCAACCGTTTTTGTTTTTTTTTATCATCATCTACGGCCCGTTGAGGGCTCTACGGGCCGTAGATAAAAATTTAAATCAGATTACTTCGAGCCTTTCCTATTTTCTGTGTTTCATTTCCTCCAAAACCACCACACTCCTAAAACCCTTCCAACCTTAATCCCCAATCCTCCATCACCACCACCACCACAACAATCATCCTCAACCACCACCAAACCATACCCCCTGTCAACCACCACCACCACCTTCGACCCACCACCACCAAACCATACCCCCTGTCAACACCACCACCACTACCACCACCGTCAACAACATCACCATCCACCACTACCACCGTCGTCTACATCACCTCCAACATCACCAAAGGTTAGTTTTTTTTTCTCTTTGTTTTTCAATTAATTTTTTTCTGTTTAAATCTTTTTTTTAATAGTTAATTTTTGTTGTTCAATTGCTGTCTAATGTTGATTCTGGAACACGGATTTGCTTTATTACTCCATGTTTGTGTTTTAAATTGAGATTTGTTTAGGGTTTAGAATTGGGCTTTATTAGTCCATGTTTAGGGTTTAAATTGAGATTTGTTTAGACATTGTTTGTTTATATTGGTAGTCTTTTGTAGGATGTAGCATATTGGTAGTGTCTATACCAATATGCTATTCATGACCAGCCTTAATACTACTGGATTTGGATAAAGGTATAAATGACCAAATGATCATTCTTTGTACTACTTTTTTAAACAATGGGTAACTATGAGCATTCAAACAGTAAAGAGTTTCACTGAACTAATGAACTGAAAAAAATCGATACAAACCGAGAGATAAACAAGCTGAAAAACAGGGTTGTTTGAATGTGCTGGTTCGGTTAGGGTTTAGGGTATGTTTGAACTAATAACACTTAAAGTATATTAGTTTAGGCGTTTCTTTTGAATCCCCAAAACTTATATAGTTTTGGCGATTCTTTTGATACGCCTAAGCTATATTAGTTTTGGCGATTGTTGGGCTGAAACTGGGCTGAAACAGCCCTGCGCGCGGGCAAAGGGCTGAAACAGGGCTGAAACAGCCCTTCGCGCGCGCGTTGGGCTGAAACTGTGCTGAAACAGCCCTGCGCGCGCAGGGCTGTTTCAGCCAAAACTAATATAGTTTTGGCGATTCGTTTGAAACGCCTAAACTATATTAGTTTTGGCGTTTCTTTTGAAACGCCTAAACTATATTAGTTTTAGCGTTTCTTTTGAATCGCCAAAACTAATATAGTTTTGGCGATTCTTTTGAAACGCCTAAACTATATGAGTTTTGGCGTTTCTTTTGAAACGCCTAAACTATATTAGTTTTGGCGTTTCTTTTGAAACGCCTAAACTATATTAGTTTTCGCGTTTCTTTTGAATCGCCAAAACTAATATAGTTTTGGCGATTCTTTTGAAACGCCTAAACTATATTAGTTTTGGCGTTTCTTTTGAAACGCCTAAACTATATTAGTTTTAGCGTTTCTTTTGAATCGTCAAAACTAATATAGTTTTGGCGATTCTTTTGAAACGCCTAAACTATATTAGTTTTGGCGTTTCTTTTGAAAAGCCTAAATTATATTAGTTTTAGCGTTTCTTTTGAATCGCCAAAACTAATATAGTTTTGGCGATTCTTTTGAAACGCCTTTATTATAGAAACGCAAAAACTAACTATAAATTCTTTGGTTTTGCAGTTATGGAAAATTTTGAAGACGAGGACTACGTGAATGAGGAGGAGCAGCTGGAGCCTGACGAGCCCGTGGTCCAGGGGGCGCCTAGCCCCATGGCAGGGGGTGACTTACAGGATTGGGAGCATTGCAATTTTCGGCGATTCAATTACCCGAATCCCAGATTTCAGAGGTTGAGGAAAAAGAATATTGAAAAGCCGAGGGGGATTTGTTGGGACGCGCTTCGGGACACTAGGGGGGGTGCACAGGAGATTGCCCGAGAGTGGATCCCGGAAGGGAGCCCATTGGACAGGTTTTTGCCCACTGCAACGCGCCGGGCCATCGGCCGTTGGTGATAGAGTTCCTATCCACCTTTCGCCTTCGGCCACGAAAGGATGGTGACGATCAGTCAGCCGCCGGACCGTCGAGAGACCCACCACCGTCGAAGGTCGAGTTTTCCATGCTCGGCGTTAAGTATGGTTATTCCCTAGATCAGTGGGCTACGCACACCCAGTGGTACACTAGCGACGAGCTTGGAGAGGTATTAATATTATTTATTTTTAATCTTATTACTTTTGTTCTTATTCTAAATGTTAATATTAATGATAATGTTTAGGATGTCTACACTAGAGGTGTCACTAATGTTCCTGATGACGTGATCTATGCGTGGTGGCCCACCATTGGTGGTCCAGAATTCGGGAATCTGAGTGTGACGTATTGTTCTTCTTCTTCTTCTTCTTCTTCTTCTTCTTGTTATCCTATGTAAGGGGGAGAGGGCTGACAGGGCATCTAACATTCGTCACCCCGTGGTTCGTTACATTCACCGTTGCATTACCTATTCCTTAACGGCACGGTGCACTTGTAACGAGCGGGTGACGTGTATTGCATACTCACCGGCACGCCGATTGCCTTGCATCGGTGCATGGCCGAGTTCTTTGCCTCCTTCCCCCATAAGCAATTGCGGGGAGGCATCGCATGCGGGGGGATCATCAGCAGGATTGGCGAGCGCTGCAGTGCCGAGAATTGTTTCGGTTATGTTAACCGGAATCAGTTTCCGCCACTATCGCCCAGGTATTGTTCTTCTTCTTATTATTTTTATTATTATTATTATTAATGTTAATGTTTATGAGTTTGTTTATTTGTTTCAGCCCATTAGGTCAACCCACGATGAGAGCTATGGGTTGTTCGGCGAAGAAGGCGAAGACGTCGGATCATCCAGCCTTCGACTATCTGATTGGGCCTAGTGGCGCGGAGTTTGTGCATGAGCCGTTGGTACATCAGGGCCTTGGAAGTATTATTATTATTATTATTATTATTATTATTATTATTATTATTATTATTATTATTATTATTTGGGAAACTTGTAGACAACTTGTGTTGTCTGGTTTGCACGAAAACAAAAGAAACTCTGCCCAATTTTTCTTATAAAATCCTGGAATATTATTATTATTACTTCTTTATTATTATTTATTAATTATTTATTGTTATCCATTGCAGGTGATGCTGTGGAGGTTGGGTTGCACTTTGTTGCTGAGCGGGAGGGGGGCGATCTGAGGGACGTCGAGATGCCTGAGCAGCAGCCTGAGGATGTGCAGAATCCGGTGCGCGTTTATCACTCTCTCAGGTTGCCTCCTGATGTTAGGGCGGACGTACGTGTGGCTGCCGTAGAGGCTGTCGAGATGCGTGCGTGGCGTCAGCAGATGGACACCTGGCGTCAGCAGCAGGCCGAGGAGATGCGTCAGTGGCGTGATCGGCAGGACGAGGCGACGCGCTGGATGATTGCTGGCCAGCAGGATATCTATCGGCAGCTGGGCATGCAGACTCGTGTCCCACCGACTTTAGGGCCCAGCACGCAGCAGACCCCGCAGCTGCCCGGGATGTCCTCGCAGCAGCCCGGGACGTCCTCGCAGCAGCCGCCGCCGCCGCCTGATGATACGATGTTTTATTTCTGATTCTGTTCTGTAAATGCTTTAAACAATCTTTATTTTGAACGCTCCTGTTAACATTTAGTTTTATCTTTTTGCTTATATAAACGCTTGTGTTAACGTCTTACACGCTTATCGAGACGACATCAAAAAATTTAAAAAATTAAACAATTAAAATTTATGTTTTTTTGTAACTATTTTGATGATTCACTACGCTCGTGGTTATTTATTAAACAATTAAAATGTGCATAAAAACAACAACTCCTCTACGGGTCGTAGAGGCCTCTACGGGCCGTAGAGGGTGCCTAATACTAGTTTATGTTATATTTATTTTTTCCAATATAGAAACCAGCGAACTGGTAGCCCAGATGGTCCCCATATACGAAATAAGACTTGTGTGTGTTTGTGTGATAATGTGCCCAAGATCGAACCTCGTCCCAAACGTTTTTTGTTTTTTTTGTCTACGACCCATAGAGGTCTCTACGGGCCGTAGGCAAAACATAAACATCCATCATTCCTTCTTCATTGTCAAAAAAATTAATAAGACTACCTCTACGGCCCATAGGTAATCATTACAATGATTGATAATCATACAATCATTGGTAATGATTACCTACGGGTCGTAGAGGCTTCTACGGCCCGTAGAAGTATCAAAAATATGCCTCTACGGCCCGTATAGGGCTGTCTGAATAAATTAGGGTTTTGTGCAAATATCCGGAGCCTAAAGTATACATGGGGTACAATGACGAGTTGAAAGTTTGGGGCGTTACATATAACTTCTATACCAAACCAAAGTAAACACAATACGAAAATAATATGTACAAACTCTAATAAGTGTAAGGGAGTTTTAAAATTTTCTAATTAGATTTTAAATGTTTTATTCTAAAATCTTTAATATTTAAATTTGGTCAATATTGCCTAATAAATTTTTAATTCATTAAAATTATTATTTTGGACTGATTTAGCAATTTGGAACAAAGCTCAGGGACGAATTTGCAATTAAGAAATAGGAAATGACCAAAATGCCCCTGAGTTAACGTTAGTATTTAACAGAGTTTGCAAATTGGATCTAGTAATATTGATGAAACCTCAGGAACGAATTTGGCCATTTACTCTTATAACAAATTAGTAATTAGGTTTTATGTCAAATTGAATAGCACAACTAGTAACCAACAAATTTGGGGTCGCCTTTTCTATATGCTGGAAAAGATTTTATATTGGGAAATTGGATTTTAACACCCTGAACTATTTACAATTGGCTGCTGACGCACTAAAATACAAAATTGACGGTGGAAGGTTGAGGTGGATGGTCGTGATGGTGGGTGTGCGACGATTGTTGTTGTTGCTGTTGTTGTCATCGTTGTCGTCGTCGTTGTCATCACCGTCGTCATTTACGTCGTTGTCGTCGTCATCGTTTTCGTCGTTGCCATCGTTGTTGGATAAAAATCAAACTGACAAGTTGGTGTTATTCATTTTCACCTCTCTAAGCCATCTAAGCCATCTTAGACACCCACGTCTCTTTTTCACAACCCTCACTCACTACCAATTTTTAAAAGAGATCGACGAGATGGAGGTTAACAGAGACCGATGGGAGCCAATTTTTAACAGTTCGATGGGCTGTGGGGACCCCCAATGTTTACCAATTTTTATGTCTCTTTGCCTAAAGCTTCAAGAGACAAGAATACAATATTCATGTATCACAAGGAATGAACAATCTCAGACAAGCATTACCAGAGAATCTGTATTGACTTGTTAGCTTATCGTATGTAACTGTTGTATCATGTATATTGAATTATTATCTAGAAAAAAATTCTTGTATACGCTAATTTATATTTATAATAAGAAATGAACATGTATCACAAGGAGTGACCAATCTCAGGCAAGCATTACCAGAAACCTATATTGACTTGTTATAGCTTATTGGATGTAACTATTTTATCATTTATACCGAATTATTAAGTTGAAAAAAATTGTCGTATACGCTAATTTATATTTATAATAAGAAATTAACTTTTATATTTTATAAAAAAAACACAAATATCATACTTAAAATACATAAAACACACTTAAAAATAAATATAAAATGAATCCCATGGGGTCGTGGGGAGCCCCACGACCCATGGGAATGTGGGTCTCCACGTCCCATGGGAATATGGCGAATGGGATCCCACGGCCCATGGGGGTCCCCACGACACTTTGAATTGTGGCAGATGGTATTATTATTATTATTATTATTATTATTATTATTATTATTATTAAACATGAGAGTAAACACTTCTATTTCAAGTTGGATAAAAATCAAACTGACAAGTTGGTGCTATTGTTTGGATCAATGCTCAAGAACATTCTACTTCTGCTTCTGTAATGATCAGGAACATTTCAAATAACTCTTTATGCCTCTTTACCTAAAGCTTCTAAGAGACAAGAATACAATGTTCATGTATCACAAGGAATGACCAATCGCAGGCAAGCATTACCTAAGAACCTATATTGACTTGTTATAGCTTATCGTATGTAACTGTTTTCTCATGTACACCGAATTATTAAGTGGAAAAAAATTGTTGTATATGCTAATTTATGTTTATATTAAGAAATGAATTTTTTTATATAAAAAACACAAATATAATGCTTAAAATATATAAAACACACTTAAAAATAAATAAAATTGAGTCTCTTGGGGTCGTGAGAAGCCCCACGGCCCATGGAAGGCTTATCATCGGCCCATGGGGGTACCCATAGCCCAAAGGATACCCACACATCTCTTATTCACAACCTCTACTCATCCTACATACTACCAATCATTGCCAATCATTGTAAGGGTCTCCACGGGTCGTGGAGGTAGCAAATGTAGGGACGTATTTGGTTAAAGCGTAATGCATATATACATATATATATATATATATCTATATATGGTAGCTAATCAGTGGTAAATTTTGAGACTAAATTGCTACCATATTAGTCGCAATAAAACTGGGCTATTGTCACCAAAAGTTGCTACCTAGAAAAATGGTAGCAAATTTAGCAACCGATTTTACACCAAAATATGTATTATAAGATAAGGTAACTAATCGGTTGCAAATTTTGACACCGTTTATTTTTTATGGTAAATTCATGAGAAAAATAATAAGAAAAATTAAAAGATAATAATTTATAAAATACAACAAATGAAAGAAATAAAAACACATCTTTTGGAAACCTTTAGCCACACTTTATGAAAAAAGATGTGTCATTTAGTAGCCACACTTAATGAAAGAAACAAAACTAGTAACTATAAATATTTTATCATCAATTAGATCGAATGATGGTCAATTGGACCTAATGATGGTCAGTTAGGCCCAAAGGCGGTCAGTTAGATTCAATAATTGTCACTTAGACCCAATGAAGGTCATTTAGACCCAATGATGGTCAATTAGACCCGATGATGGTCAATTAGGCCCATCGATGGTTAATTAGAACCAATGATCGTCAACTAGATCCAATGATGGTAAATTAGATCCAATGATAGTTAATTACACCAATGATGGTCAGTTGGATCCAATGATGATCAATTAGAACCAATGATCGTCATTTAGATTCATTGATGGTTAATTAGATCCAATGATGGTTAATTACACCACTGAAGGTCAGTTGGATCTTGTGATAGTCAGTTAGGCCCAATGACGGTCTGTTAGATCTAATGATGGTAAGTTACACCCAATGATGACTAATTAGATCCAATGATGGTCGGTTAGGCCCAATGATGGTCAGGTAGATCCAATCATTGTCACTTAGACCCAATGATGGTCATTTAGACCCGATGATGGTCAATTAGACTTGATGATGGTCCATTAGGCCCAATGATGGTCAATTAGAACCAATGATCAGCAATTAGATCCAATGATGGTCAGTTAGATCCAATGGTGGTTAATTAGAACCTATGATTGTCAATTAGATCCAATGATCGCCAATTGAGTTTAGGACCGGGTATGGAGTTAGTTAAAAAATTCACGGGTTTGGGATTTAATGATATACCCATTTACCTGACCCGATTACCCGATCAAATGTACCCGTTTATCCGACCAGATTACCCGATAAAGTGTACGCCTTACCTGACCCAATTACCCGATAAAGTGTACCCATCTACCCGATTGTATACCCGATACAGGTTGATTGTATATTTTTTCAATATTCCCTTTATTTTTATTAAGGAAACTCAAAAATCACCTCAATCCCCTATGATTTTATTCCTATTTCCTAAAGAAACTTTTCAAGACTTTGATTATTACACAATTTACGGCACACGTTATGCATTTCTTAGTTTTCGGCTTTTAGCTTTCTCTTATTCTCTCCAAAGAGGACGATCAAACTACCATTTAGCTTCGACACTCACTCTAGTACTTGACTTGTAAGTTCTATCCTTGGATTCGTGTACAATGCTATGTTTCGTTGTTATCTGTTAACATTACGCATGTAGTTAGTTTTTTTTTTTGTGGTTTGAAAAGACAATGTTCATTTTATTTTTAGTGTTTAGAACTATCCAGTTATTCGTACACTACTAGAAAAATTACCTATCTTGACACACATTTAATGACACACGCTTATTCATGACACTCAAAAGCGTGTGTCATTAAAAAATTGTCGTTTTTTTTAAAAAGTTGGTTAAACAATGACACGTTTTTTGCGTGTCAACAATCTAATGTCAAGAATTCAAAAAACATGACGGTATAACAATTGCGTGTCATGTTTAGCGTCAAGATTTCACACATTTAATTTCCCTCCCACACATTTAAGTCCCGCCCTCGATCTCCTGCTTCAAAAAACCCTCATAATTAATTCCCAGAAACAAACCTCATTATCAGAACCTTCAAAAACCCCAAATCGATCCTTCAAAAAACCCTCAACCCCAATCGAACCTCATTAACAGTAATCAAACCTCATTATCAAACCCCCATTTAAAACCCTCATAATCAAACCCCCAATCACCTCATTCAGTAATGAATCGAACCTCCATCACTTCAGAGCAATCGAACCCCTGCACTCCAGTAAAGAATCGAACCTCCATCACTTCAGTAAGTTTAATCGAACCCTGCACTTCAGTAATGTTTGTTTTTCTATGACGTGTTGTAGATTGAATCTAGGGTTTGGGAATAAATGTTTTTTTCCTTTTTATTGATTCTTTGTGAAGATTCTGCGATGATTTTTATTGTTGCTTTTTATTGTCAAAGTCGGATCTTGAGGGTATAAACGTTTGTATTTGTATGACGTGTTTTGAGTTTGTATTTGTATTACGTGTTTTGCTTTTCATTTAGATGTGTTATACAACGCTCAATTGTAGAAATCAGCTTGTTAATTTATGAATTTGGGATGCTTTTGCTTGTTAATTTATGAATCTAGGTTTAAAGTGAACAAAGATTTTCTTGCAGGCTTGATTATAAATGTTTCTAATTAGTCTTTTAGGTTATGCGATGTTGAGTCGATTGAGTTTCTGTATCAGATCATCAGATGCACTAACATCAATTACCCAATGGTTTTGAGATGAACACATGAATACAATGTTTTAAGTTGTCTGCAAGTTATGGACTCGGGGATTTACTTCCTTGTCGGTGTTGTACTCTTCTATAGTCCGGCTACGAGGCATTAAGATTCTTTCTTCCCACTATTGCAAAACCAGTATCTTGGAGGAATGTAAAAGAAAAAAAATGTGACTTTCAGGTTTTGAATCTCTATGCACACACGTAGACATGTTTTTGCCGCTTTCACTGCCTAGTTCACACCCTTGATACCAGGCCCTGGCTGCGCTGTTATAATAGAGTGCCCATGCCCCATTGTTACATGAACTTTATATCCTTAATTAATATCATTAAAGACAGTTGATAACTTGATATACATTGTCATTTTTAGCCGAACTTATGTATGGAGGTAAGGCAAGATGGTATGGTGTAGGATTTGAAGTTTAGTCCTAATTAAATACAAGACCGTAGATTACTTTGTTTTATCTAGAACAGAACCTTGAATCTATAGAACTGTAGAATGAAGATTCTAGTTCTCTAAATTTAGATTAACTTACAAGTGAACTCATATACCTATTTGGTGGTTAAATTCAGTACTCAAAGATTAACTCTGTTACATGGTGATGAAATTTGATAGAATTGTATGAGTAAAAATTGAAGTTCGATTGATTCAGTTCAGTGTCGGAACTCGGAAGTTCAATTGTTGTTGGAAAATGGGAAAACAATACATAACATAACATTACTTGACTTACTTCTATATGTAAGAAATGATACGGAACACTTGCCTGATGTTAGCTGTTCCATCGAAATGTAATTCATCTATTAATTTAATATTATGGGCACCTATTTGAACAGTGATCAATTTGTTTCCTTCTTGGCAGGATTATTAGCGTCGCACGCAACTACTGACCATGAGGGTGTGATAATAGGGCACACACTTGCGGAGAGAGAGCGAAGGTTTCAGCATATATTGTTAATTATCATATACTTTCAAATTTCAATAATCCTTGGCATATACACATATTTATCAAATTATAATATATTTGTTAATTATCATATACATTCCCTTATGCTTTCAATAATCAGCATATACGTATCTTTTTAAAATTATTTCCATATTGGCAGCTTTGATGATGCATGAATTGCTATCAACTCTTTGGCTTTTAAAGTTTGGCTCTAATACCATGGTACAGTAGCTTATAACTGACCCAGGGGTTCATGGTCATTTATTGGAGCCGATTCTAGCTGATGATGCATCCACCATTGAGGAAGAATATACTCAAGAACCA
>JAUTDX010001779.1:0-49098 GCA_030844895.1 Ambrosia x helenae | reverse complement strand
CTCGTTACTCACGTTAGGTGAATAACAATATAAAAGGTTGTATAAAACTAACGGGGTTTGCAAAAGTTAACCAAAATACATAACGTGGAGGGACTGAACTGCCAAGTAATGAAACTTGGTTTATAACTTGGACAAAATGCAGGGAATTGCATTTCCCTTGCTCAAAAACTCACGACCCAAACACTCTCTATCAAACCACACCCTAAAAAAACTCATAAAAAAAGCTTGAATCAGCTCAATTTCAAGGGGCTTTTGCTTGGGATGGCAAGAAAATCGGACCTACCAAACCTCATGTAATCACTAGGTAAACTTTTGTTTCATCATATTTCATGTATTATAGCTTGCATGACAAGTTGATATTCTAGGGTTTTTTACAAAAAGTCGAATTGGGTGTTGGGGAAGGTGTCTTCTAGTCCAAGGGAACCTTAATCCCAACACATTTTTGTTGAATTCATGCTAGTCTATCAAATTGGGTGAAATCCCTATGGTAACTTGGTGAGTATTGATGGGTATGAGCAACATGTGTGCTCATAAGTTTAAAAATCATTGTTTTGGAACTAAGATGTGGAACTTGGGTTGTAAAATTGTCATCTTATGATGAATCAAGGCTGAATACTTGATTGATAGGCAAATGGCTCATAAAACACCCAAATTTTATTTTAGTTGATAATGGCATGCCCACCAAGTGTTTGTTTAAAATGTCCAAATGATGAATTTGAACTAAAACACGATAAATGTGTTGAACATGGTAAAAAACTAGTAAAAGGTTGATTGATCATGTGTAACCATGTTGTTAATTATGATCCTAACAACCTAGGTGGATTACAATCTACTAGGTAGTAAAAAAAAAGGAGGCTTCGGGGAGGCCTAGATCGAAGGAAATGCGCGGGTAGGAGCATGCACAAAGGTAGCTTATGCTTGTTTTTAAAAAAATCAAGTTATATAACTTTTAGATGTTGTGCCTATGCATGAACAATATCACAAGAGCTTCACTATAGGAAGCTTGTATTCGAATGCAACTCGATAGAATTTAACCTTGGTCGAGAAGGTTGGAAGCATGCCGGTAAGTCGCCCTACGACTTAGAGTCATATAGATCGTTTTTGTAGCTTGTTAAATTTAGAATGGTGGCATTAAGGTTTCAACACCATGAGATTGTGTGGATGTGATTTTCTGTTAATCGAGGGTTTGCCGGGAGTTGGACCGGGGTGAGGAAAAACCCAGGAAAATGATTGAAGAATCATAGTTATGGGATCCTCGCCGCAATGGTGACAAGGACAAGATCGACCAAATAACAACCGCTCATCTCGTTGGTTTTGGTACCACATAGGACAAGAGTGCAAAAAGGAAAGATGTTGAGACATAGAACGATCAAGGTGCTATGGGTGTTGAATCCGTGCACTTGTCGTTTCCACGAAAGAATCCTTTTGCTAATCTAACTCTTAATGGACCACGTTAATCTTGATAAAGGATGAAGGTAAATAAGTGTTAAACCATGAAAATTTGATCAAACAAATCACCAAGGGTGAGCATTGGACTCCAATGAATGGTCGGGTGCATCCGGGTCAAATGGGTGCTAGAAAGTTGTACGAAAACGAGCCATTCAGAGCCTGCTGGCCGTAACCCCTGGCCTGATGGTCGTAGGTTACTGCGAGCAGTAAGCCAAACAAGCTAAAATGACCAGCCACTGCTGGCGTAACCCCTAGCCTGACGGCCGTAGGGTACGGCGAGCTGCAAGCCAGCATCAACATGACAGATAGGCTGATTTTCAAAAATTCGTATAAAATCATGAAAAATCGTTATGGAGGTGTTCTTTATATGCCTGGAAAGGTATTTGAATGAAGGATTATCTCTTATTTGAAAGTCGAATCCAGATTATGGGTTTTAGAAGGCAAAAAGGGAACCCCGAACAGCTGCTGCGCAAATATTGCAACAGTTTATTCTCTTGATATGGGGCCGTTTGGCCTAGTTTGTTCCGTTTCAACGTGTAACGACTATAAGAATATGTTAATCTGATCTAAATCATGTTTGTCAATACTAATCGGGTTATTTAATCGTGTGTAACCCTAGGTACCAATCTTAAGGAGCATGGGAGAAGATCAAGCCGTTTACGAGGACCGAACGTGCACAAGATTATTAACACGCTTCCACACATTCGATTTTGAGTTTCGAACAATATGGGGTTACACTTTAATCGGAAAAATAAATACACGTAAACGATATAATGGGATTGTAAACCCTTTCATGAGATGTGAACATCGTTTTAATTTGATTGACCCTATGGATCACGACAAAACTTTGAGTACATGATTATTTTCTCAAAGTTTATGTTAACCCGTTATTATTTAGACAACAAATCCCGTGGTTTAGGGCGCTAAGCCTTGGTAATTCGGGACGGGTCTTACAAGTGGTATCAGAGCCATGGTTTGATGGATTCAAGTGTTGGATTGGATGCTTGGACTCAAACTGTGTGCTCAAATGTAAAGGGCGTTCGGTTCAAGCTTGATCTTCAAATCCCGTAAGCAATTCTATTCTATTGTAAATTAAATTGGCTGAAACACGTGGGTAACATGATTAAACACATGTCAATGAAATATCTAAACGTAGGAAAGTGCATTAAGCACTTAAGCCTAGAAAACACATTAATCAAACAGTTAAGGTGGGCTAAAGGCTCTACCGAACTAGATAAAACACGCATGATTTCGTCAATGAGACAACAAATGCATAGAAAAGACAAGCATCGAAGCTTGAAACAGTAAAAGGGATTATCACCCTAGAAAAGATCTAAACAAAAGATATAAACACAAATAAGCAACAGCCACATGTGTACGTGTTGCGCAAACCGTAAAATGACAAGAACCCCACATGAATTCAAAAGAATTACTCAAGGGCAAAGAAAACTTAATTGACAAACTTTAGACAAAAAGAGTACAAATGAACACATGACCGGAAATTTTTCATCTGGAAAGTACCGTGGTGAGCGCGACAAGATCACTGCACCATGTGCGGAATTACTTACCCTGGCCAAGTAAGTGTTAAACACATGGTACGGTGGGCTTCTCGTGATCTACACGTCTACCTTTCATGTGATAAGGACCGGGTCAAGGACAAGGGCATGTAAAGTCTTCTAAGGTACAACCCATGAAGTACTACATCATTGGAGCATTTCCAAACACTCTGTGAGGTCGGTAGACCGGGTATGTAAAACCAATGCGTACGTATCTGGGAGGCCATAAAGCCAAAAGTATTACCACAACGGGTTACGCAAACCGTGCTAAGACTTGAACCTTAACCATGGTTAAGTCATAATCACGTTAGAAACTTAACAAAGACAGACTTGAACCTTAATCAAGGTTGAGTCATAATCGCATTTGAACCTTAATAAAGGTTAATCCGTAGACAGACTTGAACCTTAATCAAGGTTGAGTCATAATCGCATTTGAACCTTAATAAAGGTTAATCCGTAGATAGACTTGAACCTTAATCAAGGTTGAGTCATAATCGCATTTGAACCTTAATAAAGGTTAATCCGTAGACAGAGTCGAACCTTAATCAAGGTTGAGTCATAATCGCATTTGAACCTTAATAAAGATTAATCCATAGATAGGCTTGAACCTTAATCAAGGTTGAGTCATAATCGCATTTGAACCGTATTAGAAGGTTAAATTCGTAAGCAGACTTGAACCTTAATCAAAGGTTGAGTCATAATCACATTCGGACCTCAATAAATATTAATCCGTAAAAAGGACTTGAACCTTAATTAATGGTTAAGTCGTAAACACACTCAAATCGTAATCAAGAGTTGACCCACAAATAGACTTGAACCTTAACCCAAGGTTAAGTCATAAATGCATTCGAACATTAACTGAAGGTGAATTCCCAAATGGAATTGAACCTTAATCAGGGATTAAATCACAAACCTATCTGAACCTCATCTAAAGGGTAAACTATTAACGAGTCTAAACCACGCTCGAGGGCTAACTCATATTCCAACATGAACCCTGTACTGAGGTAAAACAAAAGCCAAGGTTCGGGCTAAGCTTAAGGTTAAGTTATATATTTAAACTTGACTCGTATTAGATTCGTGAAAGCCTACGGGCAAATGTGAACTAAGTATCACACTAAATCATAACAACCTGCGAAAGCTCACGGGAAACCAAGGACTATGCGTCTCCTAAACAAGAATGCAAATGAGAATAGAACCCCGCAGGGCAAGCGTGAACTATGATTCACACAAAACTGAACTAAACACATGGTTTTAGACCGTGAAACGACTTGTTAAATAAAAGAAGAATTTAAACGCTAAATAAAGAAGGGCTCGTAGGAGACCCCAGAAGTCGTGGGCGGACCCTCACCCAGAAAACGATCACAGCCACTAGCTGCAATCGTATAAAAAACAAAGATAAATGATGTGACCTAATTGAGGCACGTTAAAGCAAACAGAGCGGCCTTAGCACGTGATGGGTGAACGGACAATCAGAAGTATAAAATATATAGATGGCTAAGAATTGCAAAAAAGAAGGCAATGTCTTAAACCAAACGCGGTCTACTAGACCACTATGCATACGAATCCTAAATAAAGAAGACACAAGTAAGTAGACTTGTGTGAATAAACATGGTAATATAACACCATGAAGCAAAGACGAGTAAGAACCCTTTTTAATGAAACACTGAATTGATCTAATGGTCAATAAGTCCTAAAGGACACAAATAAGCAGAAACGGGTCATAGTTCAGTAACGGGCCCTACATGGCTAGACCAATAACGGAATTTCCTTGAATTCAAAGTGTTCCGAGGAATTAAATAAAAAAAATATAATAATAATAATAATCCGGAGGCGGACGTGAAGACGGGGTGTTATATACGAAATAATACCTAGATAACTAAAAGTGTCGGAAGACTCGGGTTAAATCTCAAATAAGATGCTTGCAAGAGCTCGAAATATAAATTTGAAAGGCTAGATAAGAAAGGGTCACGAACCCTATAATAATTCTTTTGATAGGATAAAAATCCTAAAAGCCCGAGGCTTTGGAGCAAAAGATAATAGGTGATCAGTCGCCTAGAATTTATTTCAACCAAGAGTGAAACTCACATACTAAAATTCGGATTAGATAACACCAATGTAAGTTAAAGAATGCATGAGATAGGCGAATTGCTATCTGAGGTATTATATGGAGGATTCCATAAAATAGTCTAACTCTAAATGAGTAATGCGAAATACTAGCCTAGCACTGAACTAGGACATATGCACGTTGTAAGATCCCACATCGGTGGGAAAAGGAAACAAACACTTCCTTATAAGGGGTGTGATACCTTCTCTGTCGTACGCGTTTCGGCCAGTCCTTTGGGGGTGAGGCCAATGCAAAACCCTGGGGTCACAGTCTAATACGGTTGGGCAGGTAAAGCGGACAATATACGATACGAGTTACCTTGGGCTATTACAGACTGTTAAATGAAAGTTGGACTTTTATAAAGTCCAACAAATCTTAACTCATAAGTTTGATAGACGGTGTGTAGAAACACATCATAAGTCCCAGTCCTGAGATTGGATGACTAACTAAAACATGTGACTTAGGAAACTAAGTCTATTTGTAACTGAAAACTCGGATGAATTAACTATTCACAGAATTGGCAATTGGATAGTAACATAACGAATGATGAACCATTAATAGTCTAGTGATAGCCAAGCGATCACTTGAAGGTTCAAATGGGTCAAGTGTAGTCGTCACGACTTAGACCTGGAGGAATGCCTAAATATAACTAAGCCTAGTGGCAGGTGAAAACACTATCAGAAAGGACACGCGGTAAACGTGAGGCATGGAAATGACTCGATGCTTTCCGGTAAAACCATGGCATTATAGGAGGCCTTATAGCCAAAAGCAAACTGAAACTAAAACCACGTTGATTATGGGTGACGACTTTCAGGAAGCCGTCATGATAGCCAAATCCAATGTATGCCTCAGTGCAAAAAAAAAACGATTCTAAGTAGAGTGAATAATCGAATGAATACTTTAAGCCCTCGGAGACTTAAGGGTTCCAGACACACAAGGGAGTTAAATCAATGACTCTTAGGCAAACAATGACACCTGCGGGTGCCTAATCTAGAATAATTCCCGATAAGGGTAAATGAATGTTTATACAAAAGTCTAGAGACAAAATCAAATTCCATTAAGATAACCCTCATCATTTATGGATAAAACTCAAGGTTAACCATGAGGCGCGACCCATGGGAATTCATATATATATCCAGTTTCGAGGACGAAACCCTTTTAAGGAGGGTAGAGTTGTAACACCCCAAAATTCGATAATTAGCGTTTATGCTAATAAGGGTAATAACCGTCTTAAAATACCAAGTTATGATACTAAATAATTTCAGATTAACAATATTTGGGAACTAACCTCGTTACTCACGTTAGGTGAAAAACAATATAAAAGGTTGTATAAACCTAACGGGGTTTGCAAAAGTTAACCAAAACATACCTGGAGGGACTGAACCTGCCAAGTAATGAAACTTGGCTTTATAACTTGGACAAAATGCAGGGAATGCATTTCCCCAGCTCAAAAACTCACGACCCAAACACCCTCTATCAAACCACACCCTAAAAACTCATAAAAAAGCTTGAATCAAGCTCAATTCAAGGGGCTTTTGCTTGGGATGGCAAGAAATCGGACCTACAAACCTCATGTAATCACTAGGTAACTTTTGTTTCATCATATTTCATGTATTATAGCTTGCATGACAAGTTGATAATCTAGGGTTTTTACAAAAAGTCGAATTGGGTGTTGGGGAAGGTGTCTCTAGTCCAAGGGAACCTTAATCCCAACACATTTTGTTGAATTCATGCTAGTCTATCAAATTGGGTGAAATCCCTATGGTAACTTGGTGAGTATTGATGGGTATGAGCAACATGTGTGCTCATAAGTTAAAAATCATTGTTTTGGAACTAAGAATGTGAACTTGGGTTGTAAAATTGTCATCTTATGATGAATCAAGGCTGAATACTTGATTGATAGGCAAATGGCTCATAAAACACCCAAAATTTTAGTCTTGATAATGCATGCCCACCAAGTGTTTGTTAAAATGTCCAAATGAATGAATTTGGACTAAAACACGATAAATGTGTTGAACATGGTAAAAACTAGTAAAAGGTTGATTGATCATGTGTAACCATGTTGTTAATTATGATCCTAACAACCTAGGTGGATTACAATCTACTAGGTAGTAAAAAAAAGGAGGCTTCGGGAGGCCTAGAATCGAAGGAAATGCGCGGGTAGGAGCATGCACAAAGGTAAGTTACTCGATAGCTTATGCTTGTTTAAAAAAATCAAGTTATATACTTTTAGATGTATTTGCCCATGCTTGAACAATATCACAAGAGCTTCACTATAGGAAGCTTGTATTCGAATGCAACTCGATAGAATCAACCTTGGTCGAAGGTTGGAAGCATGCCGGGTAAGTCGCCCTACGACTTAGAGTCATATAGATACGTTGTAGCTTGTTAAATTAGAATGGTGGCATTAAGGTTTCAACACCATGAGATGTGTGGATGTGATTATCTATAATCGAGTCTTGCCGGGAGTTGACCGGATGAGGGAAAAACCAAGGAAAATGATTGAAAGAATCATAGTTATGGGATCCTCGCCGCAATGGTGACAAGGACAAGACTCGACCAAATAACAACCGCTCATCTCGTTGGTTTTGGTACCACATAGGACAAGAGTGCAAAAAGGAAAGATGTTGAGACATAGAACGATCAAGGTGCTATGGGTGTTGAATCCGTGCACTTGTCGTTTCCACGAAAAAATCCTTTTGCTAATCTAACTCTTAATGGACCACGTTAATCTTGATAAAGGATGAAGGTAAATAAGTGTTAAACCATGAAAATTTGATCAAACAAATCACCAAGGGTGAGCATTGGACTCCCATGAATGGTTGAGTGCATCCGGGTCAAATGGGTGCTAGAAATTTGTACGAAAACGAGCCATTCAGAGCCTGCTGGCCGTAACCCCTGGCCTGATGGCCGTAGGTTACTGCGAGCAATAAGCAAAACAAGCTAAAATGACCAGCCACTGCTGGCCGTAACCCCTAGCCTGACGGCCGTAGGGTACGGCGAGCTGCAAGCCAGCATCAACATGCAGATAGGCTGATTTTCAAAAATTCGTATAAAATCATAGAAAAATCGTTAGGAGGTGTTCTTTATATGCCTGGAAAGGTATTTGAATGAAGGACATCTCTTATTTGAAAGTCGAATCCAGATTATGGGTTTTAGAAGGCGAAAAAGGGACCCGAACAGCTGCTGCTCAAATAGTGCAACAGTTTATTCTCTTGATATGGGGCCGTTTGGCCTAGTTCGTTCCGTTTCAACGTGTAACGACTATAAGAATATGTTAATCTGATCTAAACTCACGTGTGTCAATACTAATCGGGTTATTTAATCGTGTGTAACCCTAGGTACCAATCTTAAGGAGCATGGGAAGAAGATCAAACCGTTTACGAGGACCGAACGTGCACAAGATTATTAACACGCTTCCACACATTCGATTTTGAGTTTCGAACAATATGGGGTTACACTTTAATTGGAAAATAAATACACGTAAACGATATAATGGGATTGTAAACCCTTTCATGAGATGTGAACATCGTTTTAATTTGATTGACCCTATGGATCACGACAAAACTTTTGAGTACATGATTATTTTCTCAAAGTGTATGTTAACCCCGTTTTTATTTAGACAACAAATCCCGTGGTTTAGGGCGTTAAGCCTTGGTAATTCGGGACGAGTCTTACAAAACTACAAAAAGGGTAATGATTGGAAGGGTCTTTGTAGGGCTTGAAACCCATTGCACCCCTTGTTAATTTCAAGACTTCTCAAACCCAATGTGGGACCCACATGACACATATCACATAATAGTTAAAGGAAGGGCTTGAAATATTGTTACCACTATACATAGTCTAATTATGCAGTATAACATATAGAGTAAATAACGAAAACCGTCCCTGTGACTTGGTGGGTTTTGCCAGTTAGTCCAGTCTATTTTCCCTCCACTTTTTTCCCTTCACAACAGCTCGTTTCCCTCCATAAACCCTCCACGGTGTTGAAGAACTCTACGGTAAGACAATCGATCCACATTCTAATATTGAAACCCCGTGTTTGTTATACCCGTAATGATCATAATATGCAAGCTCGAAATTTGCTTAACAATCAACAATGCAGGTCACTCTCCCGAAAATTTTTCACTTAAAAGTCATCATGGTAGGGAGTTTACTGATCCAGAGCAACTAAATCTGATGTACCTTAACGGGAAGGTTAACTACATCGATGAGGTGAACTCTAATTATTTCTCTATAATCACCTTGTATTATATGCTGGTGGACTTGGTTATTGCGAGGATAACGAGTTTAGGTTTCACTATAGGCTGCCATGGGAAGACTTGGGACTGGGTTTAAGAAAGCTGTTAAATGACAATAATTTGCGCGTGTGAACAAAGTTGCCGAAACTGAGAAATCTATTGATATATTTGTTGAGCATATTGATCCTGACTATGATGCATTAAAAAACATAGTTGTCTTTCATCAGCTTTGGCATGAGCAGGTTTGGCAATAGCTTGAGGATGATCCTTTTGAGCAGATTGTGAATGATCCTTTTGAGTAGGTTGACAAGGAGGTTGAGCATGATGACCCAATTCCAGATATTGATCCAGATTTGTTGAAGCAGGCATTTTATTATGACAACCCAGAGAGAGATTAAGATGAGTGGTACCATGATCCATATGAAACGGAGTACGATCCATCCTATTCACCATACTGTTCGAATGATGATTGTCATTTGAAGTAGTGTAGGTATGTTAGTAGGTTAGGATGGTCTGTACTTCAGTCTTTTGGTATGATAACCAATGGTAAACTGATGTAGTATATAAACTGATGTCTTAAACTTCAGTCTTTTGGTATGTAAAATGTGGTTTGGCTATACATACATGTGTGTATCTGTTTTTGCTATATACATTAGTGCAGTTGTTGATTTATTTAGTACATATGTATGCATTCATGTGCATATGTATGTAATTTTGGTAAATAGGCAACATGCATTTTTAATCAAATGAGCAGCTGCACAACTGCCTAATTTTCAGCTTGGAAATGGATCATGGGTCAGCTGCACAAGTGGTAAATAGGCAGTAGTTGACTTGATTAACCCAAATGGGTCATACAACAGTAGATAGTATACAACATGAGCCTGCACAAATCTACCGCCAACATAAAACAACATACAAATGTGCTTATGCACCAACATACCCATAACATTCAAAAGTCAACATATCCAAAAACAAAGCATTTCTAACAAAAGAGTACATAAACTATTAGTAGAACTCAAACATTCAAATAAACTACAAAAACTACAACAAACCATAAACATAACCTACTAACTAGAAACATGTGTTCCACTATCTTCTTCGTCTTCTTGTTGCAAGTTCTCTTGTTCTTCTTCCACTAACCATACCATAACCTAACATCCCTTATTAGCAGACATTTGTGTTCCATGTTTAAGGATTTCACAATCCATGCATCTTGAGATTTATTGTTTTCCATGTGCAAAGCCCAATCACATCTACACATTTGGGGACTGATACCCTTACACACCACACGAAAGGTGACCTTGTCATTCGTATCAATCACTAATTGCCTCCTGTCAAACAGAGCATAGTTTTTAACAACTGTCTTGTTATAATCTTTATATCTAAAGGCTTGAACAATATAAAAAGATGGATCTCCAATTTGATCATAATCAATCAAACTTTCAGAGTCATCAACATCAGAACTGGAACCGGAAGCTTTATCAGTAATCATAAGAATTGGATGATTACATCTGCAACATTATCAGTGCATAAGATTTTCATCATTATTAGAGCATACAAAGTTAATTACGCTGTACTCTATATTTGTTTTCATTCATACTACAATGTAAATCAGTACATTAATTGAAGCAATACATACATACATACATACATACATGCCTAAACCCTAAATCAGTACATATATACCTAAACCCTAAATAATTACATTAATTGAAGCAGTACATACATACCTAAACCCTAAATCAGAAGAAGTAGAAGATCACCTACAGAAGACGAGCTGATGTTTTGGCGCTCACCTGCAAAAATGAGTTGCTGTGGAGGGTTTATGGTGGGAAACGAGCTGTTGTGGAGGTAAAACAGAGTGGAGGCAGCTGGATTTTAAGGAGCTCAGGAGGTAAATGGACAATTTTACCTCTGACTTAGCGAGATTTAGTTAATCCCGTTAAAAAATGGACTGTTTTAACGCATTTCGTAAAACTACTGGATTGTTTAGGAAATTAATTTGATTTTAGACTGGATTAGCAAAACCGACCAAACCAAAGGACAGTTGCGGTTAATATTAGCAAGTCTAAAATAATAAACATTGAATTAATGAAAAACCAAAACTCCCTCTTTCATCATATTCTTTACAATTGAATTTGCGATCTCTATTCTTCCCCTAACCCCCTCTAGGTTTTATGCGTCAACTAATCTTTCTTTTTTTATATTCAAAGATTCTATCTTTTCATGGTTCTTGGACTGAATTTTACTGAATTATTACTCAAGGACTCAAGTTTTGAATCTTTCCTCATTATTGAATTTACTTTGCACCCAATATTTATGTTTTTTCTTGATTGTATTCATTGGTAAAGATTTCACGATATTAAGTTTAAGGGCTACTAGGGTTTGCATTTTTATGAATTATTTTGCACAACTGCCACCAACATTGTGTTCTTTTTATTTATTTATTTATTATTATTGTTGTAATACCCGAAAAATTAAGAAAACCCTAAAATAATAAATATCGAATTAACATGTCATATTTTAAACTAATCTAATATATCGTAAAGTCAAATAAAGGATTAGTGATTTGAAAAATTGTTTTATTTACCAAATATATATATATATATATCCTGCATATCGTTTATCTCATATTCAAAATCTAAATTTCATTCAATTAATCCCGGCATTGGTTGCGGAATTAGTCGTTTTAGCCTACCTTCAATTTCGATTTAAGCCTTTGACACCGCATTCGAACTCCTCACACATTGGGTTCTGGTTTATCTCATGCTCAATGTCACCGTCGTAATCCATCGCCACCGCGGTTCAGATCACCACCGCCGCATACGGACTGCACCACCTTTAGGTTAGCGACGTGGCGTTCGAAGTTTTCGATTTGGTTCCGATTCCCGATCCTGCTGCTATCAAGCATCGTGTACCACCACCGTCGTCGTCCGGATCTCTGGTTCACTTATTTTCAATTGTCAAGGTATTGATTTCGAATCATGTTTATCACTACGGTTTATACAAGTTTGTGTTTTCCGTTTGAATACATACCGCGTAGGTTTCTGGCAACAAAATACCATGAAACTAGAACCACTCTTGTAACATAAGATTTTAGATGTTTGCTTTGGTTTATGTTTGTCAATATTTATCTCCATAATTCACATACTATCGAGTCCCTTTTATTTTAACGTTCGATCTTATCAAGCCAATATATAAGAGGAATGGTTGTCATAGCCACTGTTTGTTGGTTTTGTTTAAGTTAAAATTGAAATCAATTTAATAGATCATGCATGCTTTATAAAAGTCCAAGCTAGCATTAGCTTATTTATGTTGGATGAACATTTTTAATACACTCACTATTATATATATTGAAATTGAAATGGAAGGTTTTTATTATATAATATATATATAAACCATATATGTCTGTACAAAAAAAATGACGTATTTTATTATTTTGGGATGTATGTAAGATGTGTTTAAAACCTTAACATCACAAGTATAAAGAATGAATTATTAAAGTGCAGATGTCTTTTATTCTGTACAAATGATAATCTTCAAGAGAATAGTATTATAAATTTAAAAAGCTTTTGTCGCCGGAAGACCGATTATTCAAAGAAACAACACAAGTAAATTTAGTTTTATAAACCTAACCCTGACAAATAATTGGATTATAGATTCTTGTACTTGTTGAAGACGGCTCGTTTTGTTTTGTCTTGCCTTGCTTTGCTTATAAGGTACGGATTCTGTTTTCTTTTAATCATAGTATAACTTTCGTTTCCTTCCATGTGTACGGGTTCGTTAATCGTATCATCATAGTATAAATTTATATCCGTTACTTTGTAGTACGGACTTACGTCTATTTTTAGAGTCTGTTTGTCATCATTTTATACGTATCATCGGTTCGTATTTGGTTCATTATTTGGATCGGTGTGTATTTGTCAGTTTGTTTGTTAGTGTGTCATAGCATGCCATGCCTCTGACTTGTACTCATGGCCGCATGTTCCAGTTAGTGTCATTTTTAGTTTGCCTGTAATTATTTACATGGCCTTAGCTTTTGTACTCTGTCACCCGAGCAGTTTGTTTTGACTTGTCGTTGGGGCGTCAGCGACATGAACACTTTCCGTGACAGTGCGTAATTAAAATCACGGCGTCTCTAACATGGTCCCTTAGAGGCGTATGGATATATCCTAGATCTGTTTCTGATTTCTGACTTATGATATATGTTTGAGTTTGTTTTGTGGAGATTGGAATAATGGGTGTACGCCACGCTCACCATCTCATAGGTGCATGGACTAGCTAGCTATGTACCAGTTTGTAAGTTTGTTTTGGCTCGTGGGTGCTTCCGTTTGACGTGACTTAATTTATTGTTATGAATAGTCACGTAGTTTGATGTATGTATCTGTTCTGATAAGTTTCTGATATTGTTCTTATATGCTTCGGTATGTGTCTGATTATGTTCCGGTTAAGTATCAGGTTTTGCGTCGGATTATGTTCGTCAGTTGTTTCGATATAAAAGTTTGGTTTCGAGTTTGAATAATGTTCGTTTGGTTTTCGTATTCCCTTTCGTATGTTCACTTCGGTCTCAGTTCTATTATGTCTTGCTTTTCCGCTGCGTTAAATTTACATGTACTGTTGATTCCTCCGTTACTGGGCAATTTTTGGCTCAGCCGTATTTTCTTTTGTTGTGTTGTCTTATTTGCTTCGCAGGTAATATGGGATGTTGGGAATTCAGTGAAGAGTGTTAAAAGAAGTTGGACAAGCAGTATTCATTAATTTTAGTGCTACAATGTAATAAATGGTAATTAGGATCTTTTCGTTTTAATGTTATGGATTGGTTTTTGAATTTGATATCTGTAAGAGTGACACGTCAGCCCTAGCTGGGTTGGGGTGTGACAATTGTTATTTGTTTTCTTGATTAGTTGAAATGGTAACTCATGTAAGCAGAAGGTTGTAAATTGTTATTTCCTTTTATATCGCGTATTCGCGTCTAAGTTTTGTTTTTGAATAAATGGGCACCTTTTGATTTGGTTGCCATGATATGACATATCACATTGTCAAGTTGTTTGCATTAACTATGTTGAATGTAATTCGACATGCCGATGTTTGGTTACCAGGCATAATTGATTAATTGATATAGGTAAAGTTGCCAAGATGGATAATGATTTGATGAAACAACTTCTTTTATCGTGCCTTAAGTGAACGTGAGCATGGATTTAAATGCATCGCCAGAACCTGAAGAGGACGAAGAAACTTTTGAACCGAGTTTCAGTGAGGACAGTGCACCAGAAGTAATACATAGCCATCATCATCATGTTGAACATGTAGAGTCAGCAGTGGATATTCTGCGCCGGGTACTTGAACTTCACTCTCTTACTACTTTTTGTTTACTTACCAAGTTTTTCATCTTCAGTTCAAGAATGCGTCTTACGTTCATACTTTTAGTGACGTGCCATGTGTGTACATAAGCTCTAGGTGTGCATGAACAAATTCATTATGTGTTTACAGTAATGTTTGATGTAATTGCTCACTAATAAAACTCATAGTTGTCAAAAGCCATCGTCTTTTGCGCCTAGGCCCATTTTTTAGGCGAGGCGATGCATTTGCGCTTTGAGTCGAGGAAATTGCGCTTTAATTCTCTAGGTGATAGTTTAGGTGCAGATTTTAGCTAGATTCCCAAATTCTGGAGAGTTTCCACCCAAAATCGTTAAATTATGGCTAGATTCTAACCAGATTTCTACTTTTATCTAGCGAATACTACTTCTATACACTAATACATCAATGTTTTAAAACTTTTGATACTAAGTAGATGAAAAATAGTATTATTTTAATATATTTTACATTATTTTCTATGTTCGCTTTTTTTATCTCAGGCCCTCGCTTTTTTGTGCCTCGCGCCTAGGCCCCAGGCAAGGCCTATGCGCCTTGAGTGCGCCTAGCGCCTTTGATAACTATGATAAAACTTAAGATCATATAAGATTTTTGTATGTTTATTTATACCCAATTATATTCTTGAATCAGGAGCGTGAAGAAAGAAAGCAAAGGTTGAAACAAGAACGCCCGGATGATAGACCAACACATCCGGCCCGCCAGTCTATGAATGATCATCTTTATCATACAAAGATTCAGAGAACTTATGATAAGAGTAGGCTTCCTCCAGGTAAAAACAAATCTCAGTTATCGAGAACGTGGACATTATGCCTTGGCTTGATTGATGTCATTAAGTTTGTATAATGTAGGATGGTTGGATTGCCCAGCATATGGTCAGGAAATAGGTTGTATCGTTCCTTCGAAAGTTCCTCTTGGTGAGTCGTTTAACGACTGTATTGTTCCCGGTAAAAGATACTCATTTAGACAAGTCATTCACCAACAAAGAGTTTTGGGGCGGAAGGTCAGCATGCGCAAATCAAATATAAATTATACCAACTCTAGGAAGACCTTTTTTTATTACAGAACTGATGAGCTTGATATCTGATCTGTTACTTTTTCAGCTGGGCGTAGTGATTGATCTTACAAATACAACTCGTTACTATTCTGTAAATGATTGCAAGAAAGAAGGCATCAAGTATGTAAAGGTTAGTTTCCAAATACTTTATTCTGTACGTATTTTACCATGTAAGATGATCGTTTTATTCTTGTTTTTATTTGATTCAGATCAACTGCAAGGGGCGTGGCTCAGTTCCAGAGAACGAAGCCGTAAATCAGTTTGTGTATGAGGCAAGCCATCTATCCCTGTTGTCGGTTCAAAATCTGTCCAATCATTTTCTAAATTACAAAAAGAAAAGAAAATGTTGGAAAACTAATGAAAACAAGAAAACAGTAAGGTAATATTAATTAAACAATAAACTACTTGAATATAAAAAAGCACGTTAATAAATGTATTCCTCATCAGGTTTCTCAATTTCTAGAACGGCAGAAGAACACGAAGAAGTATATTCTTGTTCACTGCACACATGGGCATAACCGTACAGGTTATATGATTATTCATTTTCTCATGCGAACATCGCCAATGTCTGTAACTCAGGTCAGTTAATTGGTGAGCTGGTTTTATGTTCAGTAGGTTCATATGGTGTTATGGACTTTTACCAATCACTCGTGTTGCAGGCAATACGGATATTTTCTGAAGCACGCCCGCCTGGAATATATAAACCAGACTATATTGATGCCTTATATACCTTCTATCATGAAGTGAAGCCTGATATCGTCACTTGCCCTTCAACTCCCGAATGGAAAAGGTCTTCTGAGTTTGATCTGAATGGAGAGGCATTACCAGATGAAGATGATGATGGAGTACAAGTGGATCCTCTCGATGTATATTTCTCTGTATTCAACTTGCTTACATGTTATTACGACAACATTATATTTAAACAATTTTCTAGTTGTATCAGGAGAATCATCATGATACAGTGGGAGTCGTGACAAATGATGATGTTTTAGGTGATAGTATCCCTCAAGATCAGCAAGATAGATTCAGACAGTTCTGTTATCAAGCATTAAAATTAAATGCAGGGGTAAGTTATATTCTCTGTATTGTTTTTATGCATTTTTTGTTCCTTTATATGTAGTGAATATCGGTTTCACGCTGCATTATTTTGTTTGTATTGTACTATTGTTCCATCCATTAAAACATTATAGTGTTTTGCTTGAACAAAAAGGAAAAGGTTTTAGTCTCTCTAGTGATAAATTACTAGTTACCGATATATGGAAACACAATGTAGAACTTTGTCTCATTTTCTCTCAACTATTTTTTATAATTTTGGATAATTAGAAGAATAACATTGGGATATAATAACATTGGCCTATCGAGTGGTGTTTTAATCGAGAGTGATGTGACTGTTAGCTTGGGTGGTGAACTGTAACCATATTTTTTAATGGTGTTGGATGATTTTACATCGTTTTGGTATAATAAACCTTTTGCTGTGTATGTTCTTCCTTTATAACCACTTCGTAATTAAATATAAGAACAAAGATCAACTTTAGCATTAAAGAGCGTAGCTTGTCCAAAGTTCCTAATCACCAAACTGTTTAAAGCATGAACGGCTTTGATGGTATGACTTCCCATTTTAGCTTGTCCAAACATCCTAATTCACATTTCCTTGAATTTTAACAATGGTTTTAGGATAGATGATGTTGAAAACTTTTTAATAGTAGAACTAGTAGCACTGTAGCGGTCTTATGCTTTGAAGACCCCACTAGGTAGAATCTTGTGATGTTTCATTGTTTCTTTACTGACTAATAAAAGACGCATGGCTGGGTCAGAACGGATTCAGTTTGAAACAGGTCAATTCTCAGAAACAGGCCTGTTGGTTGACCTACAAACAGCTAATTTGTCCATATTTTTTAAAATTTGTCAATGGATACAAAAACAATATTATTTAAAAAATAACTGAAATCTTTAATTTCATTTCTTTTCTTTCACTTCCACTTTGTTTTATCATCATCTCAGTTATGATTTATTTTATATTTTATATTTTCTTGCTTCTCAGGTTCGAGGGAACCATCAGTTTCCAGGTTCACATCCAGTTTCTCTTGACAGGTCTGATGTCTCATCTCATCTTCATGCTCATAATTTTACATGATATATTTATCAACTATAATATAATGATTGCATACTTTTCAGCGAGAACCTGCAACTTCTTAGGCAGCGTTACTATTATGCAACCTGGAAAGCTGATGGAACAAGATATATGATGTTAATTACTATGGATGGATGTTATCTAATTGACAGAAATTTTGTCTTCCGAAGGGTCCAAATGAGATTTCCATGGAAACTAAATAATGCAGTATAAGTTTACGCCAAGGAAATTTCTTGTTTGGAAGTCTTCATGTGTTTGGTTTTAAAATGCGTGCACCAGGAGCGTGTATTGCGCGCATCACATGATGCCGTGATGAGACCGCATTGCTGTAGTAGATGCGCTCATAACATGATGCTCATGTGATGTGATGCGTGATGCGGTCTGATGTGGCGCCTTATGTAGTTAACCAGTATTTGAACACATTAGACCATCGATTGAACAAATCTTACCAGAAATGATGAGAATATCTTACATGTTAGTGTTTAAAAGTTAACAAGGTAAAGTATTATCTATAATTAATCTTTTGGTTTTACGCATGCTTCATGCATCGCACGTCTTTTCGGATCAAAACGTATAGGAGCGCCACACGCTTTTTAAGACCATATGAACTTTTTTGCAAGGGTTTAGCTGAGAAGGTTCACCACTTCACATTGCTTGATGGTGAGATGATAATTGATACTCTACCAGACACTGGGAAACAAGAAAGACGTTATCTGATTTATGATTTGATGTCAATAAATCATCTCTCTATCGTTGAGGTAAGATTTTGTTACTTGCTGTTGGTGATTGTTCTCTTAGAATTTCTATTATACAATTTTGGCCCTTTTATAAAATATAAAAATAATTAATCTTTTGATTCTCTTGTGTTATTGCAATCATTTTTAATAAAATCTATTGGGCTACAGCTCATTACTCTAATCAAAATTAAAAAATAAATAAAATAACCAAATGAATAAGTAAATACTAAAATAAATATATAAATAAATAAATTACTGTACTAGTTGTGATTACGAAAGGCTATATTATTAGGATATTCTTTCTTAGTGTAACTTGTGGTGTTTGATACTTAGAAACTTTATACAGAGACCTTTCTACGAACGATGGAAAATGCTGGAGAAGGAAGTGGTTGAACCTTGGAACGTTGAACGCCATAACAAAAGAAATTCTTTTTATATATATGACACAGAACCATTCAGGGTATTTATTCATGTGATATAAGTCAACTAAAACTGAATCGGCTGATATGGATTTTCTTGGTCAAATTAATTACTTCTCTTATGAATTTATATTAATAGGTAAGGAGGAAGGCGTTCTGGTTGCTTTCTACTGTCACTAAACTTTTGAAGGAGTTCATTCCAATGCTTTCCCATGATGCAGATGGTCTTGTTTTCCAGGTTCTCAATCTCCTCACGTTTATTTTAATATGTGTGTGTGTGTGTGTGTGTGGGTGTATTACTAGGTCCAATTGCTTGATGTCGACAGGGCTGGGATGATCCTTATGTCCCGCGTACACATGAAGGACTTTTAAAGTGGAAATATGCATCAATCAACTCTGTGGATTTTCTTTTCGAGGTTTGGGTATCATCTTTTTATTTGTTTTTGCGTACAAATGTCATGTTCTTAATTCGCATAGGCTAATAATCCTTACCTCCTTTCCATCCTTGCATCCACAGATGGCGGAAGATCGCCAACTTCTTTTTCTTTTCGAACGGGGAAGAAGAAGCTGATGGAGGGGAACAAAATTGCATTTGGTGGTCAGTAAATAACTAACAAGATGTGACAATTTTGACCCATTTAGTTATAATTTTATAAATGGTTCAGTATTGGTTATGTTTTTATCTCTAACCGGTCAAACGAAGGAAATCAAAAGGTCAGCAAAAAATTGGGTGGAAAGGTTTAACGGGACGAAAGTATCGAAAAGGTCATCTTAGTGCATACAGCCTACTAAATCCACTTCATCCATAAATTTAGTTTTTTTTAATCTGTACTGAAAATTGCCTGTTTGACCCCTTACCCGCACGCCTGTTTCCCATTTTACCACCCATGAAAGTAATCCACCTCTAGTTCTGACTTCTGATATGTCTACAAGCTCTATTTAAGTGGTTGAAAGCTCGGGGTTTCTTGATCTAGTTTCTTGTGAAGCTGCAGATGATATTGATCCTGCATCATACTCGGGCAAGATTGTCGAGTGTGCTTGGAATTCGGAGGAAGACGTATGGGTCTGCATGCGGGTCAGGACAGATAAAGCCACGCCAAATGAATTCAACACATATAGAAAGGTTTCTCTCTCTCACACACACACACAGAGACACACATCCATGTTTCTTAACTATTGGCTAAACAAGAGTTTACTACTTACAAAGAAAAAGACATTCCTAACCTTGTAAGATGGTTTCAAACACATGCAGGTGATGCGGAGCATAAAGGACAACATCACCGAGGAAGTGTTGTTGGATGAGATTGATGAGATAATTCGGCTGCCAATGTATGCAGACCGAATTAATCAGGACCGCAAAGGACGCCACCACTTAGGTTCAAGACCTAAATGAGTTCATTGGATGAAATTTAGCATAGGAGGGAGGATAATTGAGTATGATGTATAAGTAGGAGAGAGCGAGGGAGAGGGTATTGTTGTAAATTGCGGTGTCTGGTGAGTTTGCATGATCCAGTTGTGCAGCTACGGACATCAGCCATTTTGGTTTTTAGTTGTTTTTAGGTAGCCATAACACAAGGATTAGTAATTGTATATTTTAGTATCCTTCATTGATACATTTTTTTGGCTTTTGTGTGGTGTTTGACCACACCATCAATGAACCTTGTCGGGTTTATGAACATGGGTCAAGTCTGGAACCCTGACGGTTTTACTAAAGATTTGGCTGTGGGTTTGATCTAATCTATTTGATCTGGTCATGTTTTCTTATTGCTTGTTACGTATACGCAAGTGAAAGCTGGAAGCGGAATACACGGCTGTAATTTGATCTGGTGATGTTTTCTTGTTCATCCTATATAGGCTTTGTGTTTTGATCTTAAAACAATTTACTATGATAATTGTAGTGGTCTTAACAGGTAATTGTTTACTTTGAGGGGTTAATTGTAAATGATTGACTGTTACTTCATCCAGTAACTAAGCATACAAAGATATCAATGATTTGAGCTGAAAACTCTGTTTTTTACTCTGATCTTTTTTTATAAGTTACTTACAATCCCTCTAATTATACCTCCAAATCTGCATCTTTTGTTTACCAAGAGACTTGAACCCTCAGTCTCATAGAGAGGGGTACATTTCCATTATACATTTGTACTGCTATGCTACAAGCCCTTTGGTGCACGAGCACATTATGTGTGATGCGCTTGATGTGGTGATGTGAACACATAAACTGTGACGATGCGTTGCCATTCCATAATGCGACTATATCACAAGATGCAATATGATGCACACATGCTTTAAGTCTTACCACTTTATGAGAAGGTTATGAAGAAGAGTAATGGAATGTTCCGGTTCTTTTGAGTGAGAGGTGACTCAGGGATTCAGGTTTTTTTTTAAATAGGAATGAGGCATATCTAATTATCAATCCCATATCCTATATTTATTTAATAAAAGTTTTATCATGTACTAACAGGTACTTAACATGTAAACATGTATTTAACTTGTTTATACATGAAAATTAACAAGTCTAATTGTGTCTACATGTTTTGGACACGAGACCTAATAAGGTCGTGCAGGTTCATGTCGTGTCATCCTGTCCGTGTCTAAAATTGTCAGCCATAGTATAAAAGCTAAGCATATATGAATAGTTCGGTTTTAGTTTAGTTAATTTTGGTTAACAAAGGGAGCAAAAAAAAAAAGAAAAAAGAAAAACTATCATTGATTTTAAGTTAAATTGGTTAATTCAATTATCAACTGATTTGGCTTGGTATCGTCTGCTTTTTGTTTGGTTCCGGTTAACGGTTAAGTTAATGCTCACCAATGCTCACCCCTAGATGTTGTTAACCACATGACACATTAGTTTTTTTTTAAACTAAAAAATAAACAATACTATACTCAAATTAAAATGAATAAAATACTCGTTTTCATGATGTAATTTTATTTGGAAAGTATTAACCTATGAAAAAATTATGGTTGTGTAATAATCATGGGATATTTATCTTAAAATAAGAAGAAAATGTGTAACTATCATTTAAATAAGCAAAAAGTTTAGGGAAATAAAGTGTAATTAAGATGAAAGTATTACAATAAAACTAAGAGGGTACTAAAATGTAATTAATGTCTCAAAGACTAATTTACCCTCATTTTTAGGGTTATAACTTTTGCATTAAATTTTAAAAAGTTTATAACATTTGAATATTTTGAAATACCGTTGTGAAATTCATTATATATAGTATAGATAATGCATCTGAGATAACATTTTAAGACATGAACTGTTTTCACCCAAATAAAGAATCAGAACTGAACCCTAAGTACAAGAATATGGTTCAAATCTAGCAGTTCGGTTCAACGGCTTTAATACTTTGGAACTGTGAATTACTCTGCCCTATCTAGATTAAAACATAGACAAAGATATAGTTTAAGGTGTTGTTTGTTTTTTCAAAGGTACAATGTCTGCAGTCTGCGGACCACATTTGCAGAAAAAGAGGTGGACCAAACCTCTGCAGTCTGCAAAAAGAAGACTGTTTGTTTTTTAACGTTTGTAGACTGCTAAAATAAACTGGTGGTGGTGTACGGATGGTGATAGTGGATGGTGGACGGTGGACAATGGTGGTGGTGGACGGTGGGTGGTGGTGACAGTGGACTAGGGGTGTTCATCGAATCGAATAACGAATTTTTGAATTATTCGAATCGAATTATTCGAATAATTTTTTTTGCTGAATTCGAATTCGATTCGAATTCGAATAAGAGTTGGAAAATTCGATTCGAATTCGTATTCGAATAAGAATCTCAATTCGAATTCTATTCGAATTCGTATTAGAAATTCGAATTCAAATAAATTCGAATAAATTCGTTATTCGAATTCAGATAGGTTCAAATAAATTAGTTATTCGAATTTGGATAAATTCGAATAAATTCGTTTTGATTCTATGCCTTTTAAATATGTTAAAAAAACTAAAAAAAATCATAATTTTAACACCAAATATAAATTTGTATATTAGCCCAAATTCAAATGTGTATATATAATTATATATAAAAATAATAAATAAATATGTATTATTTTTATTTGAATTTCGAATCGAATCGAATTTAAAATCACAAATTCGTATTCGATTAACTTGACTCGAATTGAATCGAATTCGAATTTTCGATAGTCGAATCGAATTTTTGATAATCGAATCGAATTGAGTCGAATTTCGAATTTTTCGAATTCGAATCGAATTCTGAACACCCCTACAGTGGACAATGAGTGGTGGTGTTTAACCCTCTGCAGACCTTAGATGATCTGGTTGGGACCAAGTCTGCACTATGAAGAGCTCGCATTTTTTTAATGAAACGTTTAAAATTATAAACAGCATGTAGATGGCAATATCTACGAGGTGTAGAAAAAAAGCAAAACACCACCTAAATTAATTTGGTGTAGTATAGATTAGCGTAAATTAATTACACATTAAATGCTCACAATGAGAAAGTCAGTTTTAACCGAAAACATAGAGAAATTCAAACTTATCCACACAAAACGCACATAACGTATACTCATTTCATTTGCATTTCTTTCCCGCTTCATCAATCCTCTCTCTTCAAACCTCTTCTTAAAACCCTAATTTCGCTTCCTTCAAATCAAAACATGAAACCTAATCGCAAACCCAAAAAACCACAAACTCTTTATTCCAAGGTAATAATAATAATCAATCACCATCCATCAATTTGTATTCAAATTGTGATTTATTGTGATATGTTTTTTTTTTTTTTGTGTTTTGAAATTTGCAGTTCGATTTGGAAGAGATTATCGGATTGACGGTTACAAATGCCAACGGGTTGGGTTGTAGTAAGTTTGATTCAAAGTTTGCTTATACCGCAGGGTGTGTTGTGGTGCTCTATGATGTTGATTTAGGGTCTCAATTGCATTTTGTTGTTTCGAGTCGGTTACCGAAGCCGCTAGGCTGTGTTGCTGTTTCTCATGATGGAAGTTACATTGCAGCTGGAGAGGTTGATTTTTTAATATAATTGTTGTACACTGTGCTGCTTGAGTTTTGTTGTGTTTTACATTTTTACTATATATACATTTGAAATAAATAATATTGTAGTTTGACTTCTGTGGTTAAGTGAAACATTTGTTGAAATGGAAAGTTGACCAGCTGGCTACTTTGTGGTTTTGACCAATGAAGTCAATTTAGGTTTTCATAATCGCACCCAACTTCGAACCAGTCTCCTTACCGGTCCATTGGTTAGACCGGTCGGACAGGATGGTGTTGTGAAATTAATAGGGTAAAATTTGAATATGTATAACAAAACCCGGTTCAACTGGTTCAATTCACAGTTCGCTGCGCACCAGGTCTAATACCCTGACCTGGATCAGCTTAGGTCCTGGTTCCTGGTTTATTTGGTCTGTTTGTATACATGGAAGAAATGCTAGTTGAATAAATAAACTAAAACTACATGTGTTTTGACAGTTATGAATTCAGTCCATTTATAAACTGTTTTGTACTAAACATGATAATATAACATAGTGCAAACTGCAAAACTATTAAATAGTTTCAAATTTAGTGGATTTAAAAAAAATTACGCGGAGTAAGTATAATGTTTGAATGATTTTTCTGAGTGGGTAAGATTTTATAAAAATATACTCGAATCTTCACAAAGGGATTTACTGACAAAATGTCTCCAAGTGTTATATTGCTTTCATTTCTTTGATAAAAGCTTAAAGGACTGTATGCTGCTGCCTCCTTTGTTTCAATGCATTGATTTATGATCTCTGTCGCTAATCTCTTTAAAATGCAATTTCTGCCTGTGATTGTTCCCAGTATTCTGAAATTCTTAACTATCACTGCTACTGATACTTTCTTTGTGTTATGTTAAATCATTAACAGTCAGGGAAGCAATCTGCCATAATAGTATGGAGCTCTGCATCGTTGGCTTCTATTTCAGAACTTAATGGCCATCGATATGGTGTAGCTTGCATTGCTTTCTCACCCGATGGTTAGTTGAAACAAGTCAGTTATCACTCTAATATCTTTACAATATTCCAATACATATTGTGTCCATTCATTAAATGTAGCTTATTCTATTTCATCTTATGAAATGTGCAGGTAAACATCTAGTGTCAGTAGGAACCCCTCAAGATGGACACCTTTGTCTTTGGGATTGGCGAACTGGGACACTAATTAAAAAGCTGAAAACATGTTCACCCTTTTCTGATGTTGCGTCGGTTAGCTTTTCAGCAGATGGAAGGTTCATCTTGACGGCTGGAAAGAAACACATAAAGATATGGACCGTTGGATTGCCTACAAAATCTCGAGCTAAAACAGAGACTGTATCACTAACAATGCATGGAAAACATGTTAATCTAGGTCATCACAAAGGCTGTACATTTACAGATGTTGCATCTCCCGTTAAGATTAATGGGAATGTAGTTGATGGAAATGGTGATTTTGTACATGCATATGCCCTAACAGGTTCAGGTAGATGGTTTGCATTGTTTCTTTTATGAATTCAGTCACTTCCGGTTTGTGTTTGCATATCTAAACTATTTCCCTCTTTTGCTTACAGGTGTTCTTTGTGTTCTAAATGACGGGTTGACAATTACACAATCAGTGAATCTAATGGTAATTCTACAGTCTCCATTGTATTGCAAACAATTTTTATTTATGCAGTATGTCCATGTCATGCGTATCTTAAAAAAGATGGAGGCTATTGAGCATTCTTGTCTATTTCATATTAGTATTTGTTATAATTCAATCTTTGCCTTTATAATTTTCTCATAATTTGTCATATTCCACCTCTTTGTTGTAAAAAAACTATTAGGTTGAGAAAGGCTATGCGTTATCCACATCACATGAGTTCATTGCATGTGCATGCAACAATGGAATTGTGAAGTTGTACACTGTTGGTTCCCTTGAATTTGCTGGAGACTTGCATTATAGTGATGACATAAAAAACACGGCTACCTTTCCAGATGCAATAGCTTGTCACTTTTCGACCTCAGAAAAGCTCGGTAAGCATCTCTCTACAGATTTTAAGTTAGTTCTTGATTTTTATTGTTTGTTTAATACTCCTATTTTCTATTTGAGCAAGAACAAGAAGACAAAGTTATATATAGTTATATTTCCTGAAATTTTTAAGTAAGAAATCAAGAATTATCTTAAGGTTTCTATCTTGCAGCGGTGGTTTACAGAAACCAAAGTCTCTATATTTGGAACATTCATGGAAAATTCCAGGTGATTGCCCAACTTTTCATGGACAAAAGCCTTACTTTTGATTCCTTTTCAATTAGTATTTTCTTGTTGCTGACTACTTAAATCCATAATTATAACTACTTGGTGCAATAAAAAGTTGTTGTGTTTGTTAGGCTACCAAGTGTTGTGTGCTAGTTTCACATAGCGGGTGCATATGGGATATCAAGAATCTTTCATGTGAAAACATGCATGATCCGTCTCTTGCATGTGTTGCTAGAGGTTGTACTGGCGGAGTTTCCTTTGCAACATGTTCAGCAGATGGTACTATTAGGTTATGGGATCTTGCCTTGCAATCTATATCAACACAAAGTAGGTCAACTTTTGCCATAGATCAACATCATACCACTACTGAACCACTCGATTCTTTGTGGTTAGGTAACATGTTGCTTTTATTGTTTTTTAAAGTAAGAATACCTGAATATTGTGTAAGAAGCAGAAATCTTGACCTGATTTCTTATGCATAGGATGATCTGGGTTGTGTCCTTATCGCAAACAGGTCAAATAAGAAAGTTAGCTAAAACAGAAACCTGCCAAACGGGTTGAAAGTCGATTAACTTATATATTTATGTATACAACCTTCTAATTGTAATATTATTGTTTTTGTAACCATAGTTAACACAAAAGTCATTTATAACCAGGTTTTAATTCGAACCTTCTTTGACCCATTGTCCAACCCACCCATCTTGCCACCTCTAATTGTGTTTAGCCGTTGATACATGCATTGTTTCTCACTGCAGTAGGTGCTGGAACTTTTGAACGTGAGTCAGTGGTATCAGGTGTTATCACTAAAGGGTATCGATCTATGGCAGTTAGCTCAGATGGAAAGCACCTTGCTGCTGGTGATTCTGATGGAAACCTGCATATCTTTAACTTATACACATCTGAATATACATGCATACAGGTGTGGAATCCTAAAATTTTATTCCTGGTTATGTTCTACGCTTTTTCTGCACTTAATCACACATGTTTGCAGGATGTTCATGAAGGAGAAATTCTTTCCTTGAATTTCAGCAAGGGAACTAATTCTGTTGAGGATTTAGAAAGCTACTACTTTCTAGCATCAAGTGGGCGCGATAAAACAATACATCTTTTTGATGTAAACAGGTTTGACTGTTACCCTTTATAGACATTTTGGAGTTTCATTGTTCACCTTTGAATCTTTATGTATGTTATCCTATTCAGGAACTTTTATCCCATTGCCAACATTGATGATTATTCAGCTGCTGTGTCTTTGATAAAACTCACTGGAAATGGGCGCAGAATCATCAGTTGTGGCTCTGATAGGTCAGTATCTGATAATGCAGTAATTTAACATATCTTTTTAGATAGAGGGATCACAGTTATTGTCAATCTGATAGTCATTATAGCTTCTCATATGTTAGATCATGTGCAGCAAATGAGAAGCCCATGTCTGAATTTCACTCGATTGCCTTTAGTGATTTACTTAATCTGTTGATTATGAAGGTCCCTAATCTTTCATGATGTTGCTGGAAGCAATAACGACTATAGTATTTCTCATCCACATCAGCAAAAAGCGTCTCAAGGAACTATATATGATATCGCCATTGATCCAATGACAGAGACTGCTGTTACAGTGGGACAGGCAAGTGGATTTATAATTGTGCCAATTCATCGAATATGTTCACAACACCCAAAACAACAAATAAAGTTTATTGGGTACTACAGGATAAGAAGATTAACGTTTTGGACATCGCTGCTGGGCAAGTAATTAGATCATTTAAACAGGGTGGAGATTTTGGAGACCCAAACAAAGTAAATGCCTTTCTTATGCTCAACATGGTAATTAAAGATCATTTGCTAACAAATTTGGTCCTCAGGTTTGTATAGACCCCAGTTGTAGCTATGTGGTGTGCTCATACTCTGATAGGTCTATCTGCATGTATGATTTTGCAAGTGGCGAGATGGTTGCACGAGCAATGGGGCACAGTGAAGCCATTAATGGAATTATCTTTTTACCTGACTGCAAACATATGGTTTCTGTGAGTAAATAAATGATTTCGAAATTCAAATAATTTGTTGTTTGGTATCCTTTATGTTTTTTAGTTATAGTTTAACTTAACGGATGTGCTCAGGCAGGAAGTGATGGCTGTATATTTGTTTGGAAAGTGCCTGCACTCTTGACATCAAGAATGTTGCAGAGGATCAAGGAAAGCTCTTGTCCATTTTCCCCAAACATCATTTCTCAGCGCACAACTGTGGATCGAATTAAATATTATGAAGAAAATTATCTCAGATCACGATCCACTGGTATAACTATGCTTCGTGAAGGAATGTGTCCTCAAGAGACGCCAACATTCAGATTTAGTATATCCAGACTTCCACAGTGGGCAAAATCTAAAGTTACCAGTCCTTTTGTCATCCCCTTGGATCCTATAACATCTGAGGTATACACAAATAAATATGTATTACATACGGCACTGGCAAGATGGGCGTGTTGGGTAACCGGCCAAAAATGGGTGGGGTCGAGTTGGGTTTATCTGATAACACCTTTTTGACAGTTCTATAAATAATGGGTTTTTTTTTTGTTTTTATTTATGGTTACTAAAACAATATTATTGCAATAATGATGTAAATTTTTGTATGCGTTACTGCATTAGAAGCAAACTCTAGCATCTTCCAATCTGTTTGACCTGTCTGACTCGTTCCCTTTTTAGCTAAGTATTTTGATTTGACCCATTTCGATAAAACCTAAGTAGTCAAAGGCGCAAGGCACGCTCAAGGCACCAAGGGCTCACTGCGCTGCACAAGACGCAATAGTAAAAAAAGTACATAGGCATAGAAAGTTAATAGTTCAATACTATTCTAAAGTACCCAATAGAACTATTTTTTCAAACCAAGGTCCAAAAAATAAAAAAAAAACCTTGGTTTTTCTTCACCCCACATGGCTTCATGTAGAGAAAGTTGGCAAAGGAGATGGCTATTTATAATTGCACAAATTGTTCAGTTATTTCACATGGTCCTTGGCCTCTAATAATTGCATCATTGACAGGAAGTTAGACTAGAAGATCATTCTCCCTCCAAATCAACTAGTGCAGGAAATGCTCCTATGAATCTTTCTTTACATACACCGTCCAACCATAATCAAAGATTGTCCAGAAATCCATGCGATCCTAGTTACAGCAAAGATTCAACCGCACAAGCAACTTGCAGGTATCATCTATTGTCTGTAAATTTGAGGAGAATGATCTAAAACAAGTAACATAAAGGGAAACTGATCTAACTGGTCGAAAGTTTGTTCTTTATTCTTTATGCATAAATCATTTTACATACCTATATTTATAAATGTGTAATTATTATTACTGAAATAATAATCATATTTGACACACTAGATATTTATGAATGAATGAGACTGGTAGACAAAAAGTGTTTTGGGTTGACTTGACCCATAGTATGCTGGTTTGAACCTCTAATAATTAAAATTTGCTGCAGGAGCTTTGCTTTGGACAAGCGCTGGTTCACCATACACACTGTATGTTTAGATCTTTTAAATTCTCCTGAGGCATACAATGTGAAGGAACAAATGGTGCCCTTATCTTCAGATTTATGTAAGGCCAAACTGAATTCATACCGTCAATTAGTATTGATCGGTTCCTGTCCTACTCTAAAGTTGTAACTTTGACTTTCTAGCAGTTTATTAATTTATTCAACTCTTTAACAATCTTTCGTGTCACTTCTTATTTATTAATTTACTTTTTAAGTTAATTTAATTCAGTTGACCACTTATTTGCTATACACTGATGAATCTTTGCAGCACAAAGCCCTGCTTTAGAGGAAACTAAAATTCAGCTTATGGAACACTCACCCACGAAACCTAGTGCGACCAATTTAAATCCTACCTCAGACAAGTGCAACAGCAACTGCGATGTTGAGCAGGCTGCTTGCTTCCTGAATTCTGGCAATAATTCAGCAATCTCCAATCCCAAGGTTACTACTGGAGCTTTAGTGTTTTTTTAAAGTAAAAGTAACATTTTAAAAACAAAGTGGCCGAATATTTCTAAAATGGAAATATTTCTACTTTCATGGGATGTCACAGAATGTTCTTTTCTTCCACCTGTACATATTGCTTTAACCGTAATACACAAGGCAGGTATGTAACTGCATAACCAACTCATTTTCTCTCTCCCACTATACCTGGACACTACGTACAAGTGTTTATGCGGCTCCCACCTATGTAGTTAACTCGGTTGATATATCGGTGATATATCTTATGGGTCATCAAACCGATACATCGGTACAAGATATCCGTTAGAATATCAGTACCAACATTATCGGCAATATTGACCGATATTTTACCAATATTTGACCGATATATCACCAATATTCCCTATATAAGGACCTTTCTTGTTAGTTCTTCCATTTGTCTTTCTTCTTATTGTTGCTATTAGTATTTTAAGTCTTAATTGTTAATTGTTGTTAAAGTTTAGTGTTTCAAGTCTTAGTTCCTACTTGCTACAATTTTTAGTGTTTTGCAAGTTGCAAAAGGTTAATTTGTCAATAGTAGGAGAGTATATTGAATTGTTAGTGTTAAATTACTATATATATACATATAAATTCTGCATGATATGAAAATTACCGATATCCCAACGATATCTCACCACGATAACCTATATCTCGAATATCGGTCCTTGATCAATATCCGATATTATACCGTATTAACTACTTAGCTCCCATAGTTCATTACTTAGATTTTGGATCTGTATTGAAATATTAAATGTTTCCATATGCATACTAAATCTTGTTTCAAACATGTTTAATAGTTTAATAAACTCATGTATTGTCTTTCTGCCTTCTCAGTTAAAATCACCAAAATCATCTGCAAGGAGAAGCTGTTCTGCACGGTTTACTGTGAGGCGGGATCTTGTTCGTGGTCAAACCCTGGTAGTGGACTCACCCATCATGGATCTTTGTCAAACTACAAACAGGACAAAAGAAATCAGCCTCACCAGACAGGAAGTTACAGACAGGGGAAGTAGTAACCAAGAGGTATTATATTATGATTACAAAACTATATAACAATACAATTTGTTTCAAATATTATAATAGTTTTAGACAAAAAGTGTTTCGTGTCTAACCGACTAAACCTGCTTCGGCTGGCACTGGAACTTGCCAGTTTTGATCCGCTAACCCACCTAGCCAACCTGGCGTCTCTATTGTTAAAATGATAAATATTTATTTTCTATGGCAGTGCACAGGAAGCTCAAACTCACTACCAACAAACTTGCTAAGCCCAAACTGCATCGCCTCTCAAAGTAATTCAAGTTCTTCCTCGTCAAGTCGACAGAAGTCAAAACAACAGAGATCAAGGACCAACAAGTTTGTGACACGACCAGAAACGAAAAAAACATATTCGATGCTTGTACAGAAGCATTAAGAACTCTAGACGCCTCAAGCAAGGCTGCGCTCGAGGTATGCTCTAGACTAACAGACATAACAGCGACACACGAGAACAATGCAGAAGCATCTGAAGCCCAGTTTTATGCAGAAGCAGCAGAAAGGCTTCCATCAATAGCGAAAAATGTACAGGAAATTGCCAAATTTGCAAGTTCATGTGGTGTAAAAGTGGATATCCCCGTTTTGAACCGTTGTTAGGAAAGTTTGCTGAGAGTTTATCTCAAAGGTTATTGAATTACTTAAGGAAAGCTGTACAAGTTGATAGAAGGTGTATATAAAGTGGTTTCATATTATACTACCTTTCAAGATCAATATCCTCTAAATCTAAAAGAACATTTTCTTTATTACCTAAAGTTTGATAATAATGCGTTAACTATAGGAATGCTTAAGAGTGTAGCAGATACAGGAGCACAAAAAATGTTGACACAATGGTGGTTGAGATGTGCACTAATTGGTGCCTTGGTATTGGTGGAGGCTAATTCGATGCTTTTGTCTTGACTGTGCCCTTGAACCTGGGAGTTGATGGTGGTAGTATTGGATGCACACACAAATTTGGAAGTTCATCATTACCTTCATCGTCCACTGGTTAGTGCCCCGCCGCTGCCAACGAGGGGTGCTATTAAGGCCCCTCGCCAGCACATTAACGGCTGCTAGGGAAGAAAGGAGGGGGGGGGGGGGATTTCGTTCATTTATGTTGGTGAAAGTCCGTTTATGTTCGTTGATTTATGCTCCTTTAAATTTTATTAATTACATAAGTATTTATAATTATACAGATATAAACCAAAAATGGGCATTATAGCTATTTGTATAAATATAACAAATTAGTAATTTGGTTTTTTGGTAAATATAAAATGGGTTTTCCAATTGAACTTATCGTAAATGATCACTTACTTATTATGTATATAAAAACCCACTTATTGTTAATATGCATGAACCTTAATTTAGATGTGTAATGTATTCAAGCTATTCACTTGTGTTCACTAATGTTAAATTATTTACGTTTGTGTAAGTTTGTGTTTGTTCAATCATATTCATTCACTTATGTGCATTAAGTGTTTTTTTTTGTTTACGTTCATGATGGGTTTTAAATGAACAAACACGAACATGACAATTTTCTTAAATAACGAACACGCACAAAAAAAATGTGTTCGATTATGTGTTCATGTTCAGTTAAAGTTAAATGAACAAACACGAACATGCATTTGTTTGTGTTCGTTCGGTTCAATTCGCTTTGTATAAAATGGAAAACAAGGACCTTAGTGTAAAATCTAAAAGTTTAGGGTTTGTTTTCACATATCCAACCGCCATTACCTGCTGTTGACTTTCCAGTCAACCACCAAGCACCACTGTAATCAACAAGAAACATCTCCACCCTCAAAACAAAACAAAGCATAGTAAAGTGGAGATTAAAGATAAAATGAATTCTATCATTATTATAAACAACCTGTCATTATCAATCAAGTTCAGGTGTGAAAAATAAAATGTTTTCATATGTTTATATTTCATATCCTTAGCAACGCGGTAACTCAACACGCTCTTAAGAAATTTACATGCAACTAACTAACTACACACCACCTTCCTCCTTCTTTCTCCTTTCTTTTTTAGGATATATATATAATTATATACATATATAAATTTGCACATTTTTTCATTCTATTCATCATTATTTGTTGGAGATCTTCTTTTACTTCGAAGTAAACAATTCATGGCTTCCTTTGTTAGGATTTCAGGTCATTTTTTCAAACTTAATTAATTAATTTTCAAACATATATATATTATTAATGTTTTATTTTGGTTATTAGTAGTACTCTTCTCTTACTTTAGGGAATATTCTGTACATCACTTTTTGCAATGATATCAACTTTTTGTTATATTGTTTTCTAAGAATTATGTTAAGTATTTAGGACTATTACATGTTTTTTTTTACTAAAAGGATTGCGCAATTAGCTAGCTTTGCGTTTATGTTGATCTAATTAATTTTGCACAAGTTATTACTTTCTGAAGATTTAATGCTACTTGTTAGATTAGAATTAGACCAAAAGAATCACTGTTGATATAATGTTTTTATTTACTTTTTCAATTGGAATAAAATGTGTTTTTAGTTGTTAGTTGTTGAGTCACTAGAAATGAAGTTCAATATAGTTTGAATTATCACATTTGACTGATCCTAGTACGGTCAATGGTGGTCAAAAATCGCCAACTATGCTTCGAAACTTTTATTTTCCCTGATATACAAAGTTTTCCACATTATTTTGGAATCGCAGCACTGTCGTGGGCGGATGTGTTAGCTGCGTTTGCAATGTATGTGATGATGAACTACTTAACAAATGTTTGGAACCTAGACACTGCACATGCTGCTGGTATCATAAACATTTGGAACGGAATCACTTCGGCTTTCGCCATTGTCTTTGCCATCTTCGTTGACACCTTCATGGGTCACTTTTTTATGCTTGCATTCTCTAGCATTGCCTACAGTGTAGTAAGTAATATAACCCTGCAGTTTTTATGCATAATATATGTTAATTAAACATACAACTTATGCAGGGATTGGGATTATTGTCCATGTCAACGCCATCTGTTTTGGGTTCATGCCACGACTACAGCGAGCAATGTATTGGTCACACACAAAAAGTCTTGTTTTATATCGCCTTACCATTGATATCAGTCGGGATGGCTGGCCATGTAGTCTCCTTACCACCCTTTGTGGATCTACAAACCAAAAGTGAAGATGGATCAGGAGCGGAGACCGAAGAAGGAACTAAAGTATTTATACAAATATCGGGTTTGATTATGGTGATGGTTGTAATAATAGCTGGAGGTGTTGGACTTCCATATATAAAGCCATGGTCACTTCGGTTTGGGATTCCGGCTATATTTTCAGTGGTGACGACACTTTTGTTCTTTACTGGTTTTCGAGACTACAAACATAGTAAACCAGAAGGGAGTCCGTTAACAACCATCCTCAGAGTTTTTGTGGCTGCGGCTCGTAAGATTTCACAACCAATTCTTGATGACCCTGAAGATCTCTACAACAAAGAAGATGCTCGTTCAACCAGCAGCCTCAGGTCTTTTTGTTCTCCATCTCTTTTGCTCTTTCATCAAAAGTCAAAACTTGTTTTATTTAATTATTTACGGGTCGAAGAGCAAACCTTTGTGCAATGATAACGTTGCTGTCATGTAACTTGAAGGCGGCATGTTTGAGTTCTAGAAACAGTCTCCTCTTACAGAAAGGTAAGGTAAGGTAAGGATGTGTACATTAGGCCCAAGTTGGCCCTACGCGCTCTGGACCCGGGTTTGCCCTCTTTTTTATTTATTTATTTATTTATGGGTTGAAACGGGTCGACAAAAAAAATAAGTTTTTAGTGAATAGTTGATGTGTTCATTGTGATTAAAATTCTATATTTTTACAATTCAATTGTTTGACTAGTTATCTTTTAGTTAATTTTCACGATTTGGCCGTCAGGGGATGAAACGGGCACATTTAGTACTAGACACAACTATTTTGGAATTTTCTAATTAGACATTTAATAACAGATTCTTAAACAAGGCTGCTATCAAGTTACCAGAAGGGCAAGAACAAAAGAAATGGAAGGTTTGCAGCGTGCGGGAAGTAGAAGACACCAAGATTGGTATACGTATGCTTCCAATGTGGCCAACCTTCATTGTCATTGGAATTGTGCTTTCTATAGGAAACACTTACTTTTTGGAGCAAGCTGATCACATGGATAGAACACTTGGAAAAATAAAGGTCTCAATTCCAATCTTCCTTTTGTTCTTTAGCACCACAAGTAGGCTATTTGCGCACCTTTATTCACTCTTTACTACTCTGAAGTTTGCTCCACCAATCGGGATAGCAACAAGTATGGTTTTCGCCATATTATGTTGCATTACGGCTGCAGAAGTGGAAACCCGAAGACTACATAGGATTAAGGATCATGGTTTACTAGACTACCCTGATGCGAGCATCCCAATGAGTATATTTGCACTCCTTCCACAGTTTATGCTTCTTGCAGCCGTTGATGGGATTGCTAATATGAGCATCTCTAGCTTCTTTAGGCACCAAACACCTGAACCTATGCATAAGTATCTGCCTCATTTCACAAAGGGTGTGTTTGGGCTAGGAAGCATGGCTAGTGTTTTTATCAGTCTATGTTGTGGGAAAGTTGAGTGAGATAAACCACAAGCTACACTGGTTTCAAGACACGTTAAACAAGAGCCGTTTGGATCGATATTATATGGTGTTGGCTGTGTTAAGTGCGGCTAATCTTGTTGTCTTTGTCGTTGTTGCATATTTCTACAAGTATAAGGAACCGCCAGTTGGTGATAGTGCGGAAATAGAATGCGGACAAATGGATCCAGGTTTTGAGGAGAAGTAATGTTGTTGAGGTTAGATGTCAAGGTTTATGTTATTTGTTTATATTTATTTATTTATTCAAATGGTTGTGGTTAGAAAAGAGTAATTGATTGGGTTCGAATGATTTTAGATGTAAATAGGGATATTATCACACGTTGTTCATATCTCATACAATTTCTTGTAAATATATGCGATTGAAATCTTGTTTGGTGTGTGAATACAAGTAATGTTGGATCAGGTTTACAGTGATTTGTCTATTTTTTTTAACGGCTAACTCATACACCCGCTAAAACTACTCCTATGTATACACCAAAGTTCACCATACAACTAGAACCCTCAGAAAACTACTCCTAAGTCTACACATTTACTACGCTACAAACTCTTTGGTTACATAGTCGTTAAATGGGAGAACAAGATTGCGTTATTCATCACATACTAAGTGCTTTAAATGTGGAAGGTATAAGACTTTATCGATTGATGGACAGGTAACTGTCGTTAAAGTTGTTCTTGACAACCTTGTTATACATTATTTGTTAGTTGTCACTACATACCAAGCTCCCAATTGTGTGATTGACTCACCTGATCTTGGTGGTGGCGACTTGTTTCTGAAAAATCGAGCTGTTTACATGTCTTCAAAGGACTCGTTTTATATCCTGTCCCAGATGAACTACACTAGTGCAGTTCTTAATTAGAGGAGTGGTGGTAATGGCTAGACTATATATTGGGTTGGAGAATCTCCTCTCTCTTGGTCTGATATCCGCTTTTTTCAGTCGAATCCCAAAAAGGCAGCTCCATCAATGATAAATCTCAAACAGATTTCTCGGTTGCCTCAATTAAAGAAAAAAAATGTATTCTCAAGTCGGCAACAATGGTCTTTTCGAGTATCAATGGAATAATTGGGTGCCTAAAAATGTTAATATTCATGCTTTGGCGATCTCAAATGGAAAGAATCCCAACCTGTACCGCCTCTCTAGAAGAAATATTCCAACGTTTTGTGTAAGCTATGCGGGGATCATCCGGAGACAGCAGAACATCTATTCATCCACTGTGACGTGGCTAATAGTATCTGGCCAGCAATCTCGCAATGGTGCGTATCACTCGCATGGAGTGGGGATAGCTTGAAGAGAAAAACACTTAATGTCGTGGTCTTGACAACCTGCTAGGTCCTATGACGGGCTAGAAATGAAGCGACTTTTCAAAGAAGAAGGCTGCTGTCCTACTGATATACAAGTTAGTGAGCATACTGGATTGTGGAACAGATCTAATGAGCACAGTGGATTGTGTTGATTTCTATAAAACAATGGCTTCTAACCGGAACATGAAGAAGCTTAAGAAGTGTGGAACAGATCTAATGAGCATACTGGGTTGTGTTGTTTCAGTCAAGCAGGTGGTACTTGGTCAACAGTATTTTTGGTCTAGTCGGGCACACTCTACTTTGTGCAGGATGTTTACAATAATACAGGAATTAGCAAAAAAAAAATTATGGTTTAATTGTTCCATCAAAATAGTACATGTTGGAAATAGTTTACTGATATTATCCTAAGTTTAGTTTGTAATATTATGTGATTACTTGTTTTACCTAAGTCAGTGGTGTTAAAAATCCAACCTGCATAACTGTTTGTATAACCATTGTGATGGTTCGGTGGTTATAAATTCCTTCATCCGGTCATCATTTTGAATGTAATGCATATATGTGATTAATGTGTGTAAACCCACAAATCCATCCTTCATCAAGTGTGCATAATGCGAGAGATCATTAGTTGAAGGGCCGGGATCGATGATCAATTTGGATGAACAGATTTGAGGGATCTGCACATGTGCATACAGCCCTTTTGTTTATGGTGAAACAACAAAACACACAAACTCACTTCTACTTGACAAAAACAAATGTTAAAGTATGACGGTTATTTCTAACTTAACCGACACAACTAAATAATCTTGATTGCATAATTCCAATAGTATATGCTGCTCTTGGAGAGTGATACTAAATGGACTCCCTACATTGACTAACCTTGTAATAGAAGGTAAACATTCAAACCATGCAGTGCCAAATATGTCGCTACAAGGATTTATTGAAGTATAAATATAAACTTATCTTTATTTTTGTTGCTACAACAAATATAGGTCCGGAGAGGGTCTGAACGTTCCAGGTCGTCAAGCTTCTGAACTCGTCTTCTGCTTAAAGGGGTTGAACCAGCAACATGAAAGAACTCGCCAGAAGGGTAAAAGGGTTAAAGGGTTTCGGTTCACCAAACGCAGGTCGTGGTGTCCATCTACGTTTATAAACGTAGATGGGAGGTTCAAGAGTTTTGCTATTTTAGTTGTTATGATTCTGATTTGGGATCGACCCAAAGTCAGAATGTTGTTATTATTAGTTAAGTTAAGAAAAGATCAAACATAAAGTATGATCTTGAAGAAAGGAACTCTTGATCCCAAGTTACAACTAAGGACCATCCACGTAAGCCGATGAAGGCTCGAAACCTGCGGTAATAGAGTGTGATTCCGTATGTAGTGGCTGTTGGAGCCAGCTTTGTTGTGGAATCAGCATAGTTGTAAGTATTTAATAATGTATGGCAGCGGATTGTGTGCTCAAAGGCTTCAAGGCTTCGACATGCTGCTGCCTGAAAGTATTATTAGAGATAATAACTCTAGAGAGAGTATTTAGAGAGAGAGACAGAGAGAGGGAGAGTGAGATAGGTCTGATGTCAAGACCCGTCTGAGTTGTATGTGTGGTTTGCCCCTCTATTTATAGAGTGGGGGATGGGTTAAAACCCTAATGGGCTTACTTGTTGGGCTTGGGCTTGGCCCAACATATTGATTATTTATCTTGCTACTTGATATATTGGATTTGGCCCAATGGGTACCATATATCATCACCCCCAGTCTAGTTTAATGTATATATGCATGTACATTATACTAGACTCAAAATATTCACTATCTTTGCACTTTCTGTCAACTTTTGCTATTTTGGTAAGTTTTCATTTGCAAATTCTTTATTCTAAGTATGGTAAATATGGACAAATGAACCTTATCATGTTGAGTTTTGCAATGTGTTAGGGTTTAAACCAATAAAATTTGAAGCTTGTTTAAAGCTGATGATCTTGGGGCTTGTCGGGGTTTGAGTTGATGAGCTTGAAAGCTTATTGGGGTTTAAGCTGATAAGTTGCAGCTTCTTAAGCCCTTATTTTGGTGGAAGCAATGATGAGCTTGAAAGCTTATTAGGATTTAATCTGATAAGCTTTTGCCGCTTGCTAAGCCCTTATTTTGGTGGAAGCTATGGAGCTGGATATTTCTCCATTACTTGCTTCTTTCCTTGTTAGCTTGTATTAGCTTCGGCATAACGGGTATTGACCTTTTAAGTTTTCGCCTTTTGAGCTTAATATTCTAAGCTTCTTTCTTGTGTTGGCGGAGTCATTTCGAGTTGCGTGATTGAGACCATCTATATTCGACATGGACAATATTCCCATAATTTTGTAAAATACTTTTTGGAAATATCTTTATTTTGGGCATAAGTCTTTAGAAGGTGGTTCATTTATCAAATGACTATGGCAGTTTAAATGCTTGTAGGCATCAACAAAGTAGCTAAGTATCACTAAATGATTGTGGCTAGGTGCACTTACAGAATTTTTAGCAAGTCACGTTTTTGAGCAAATGTCCGAAAGTTGATAAGAGATTATTACATTGACCGAATGGTCGATTTATAAGCAAGATAGCAAATGAGCTTCATATGAAAGAAGGAAGGTTGTATGTGTACGAAGGAAGGCTTCTTGCACATGAAGGTGAAGCACATTGCCTTGAAGGTTGACTTAGTATGACTTGACTTGATAAAAAGCTTTTACCGTGTTCTAAGCTTTGAAGGCTTTAAGCAAAGTTATTGTTTTTATTGACTAAAGCATATAGATTTCATCCTTTAAGCAAAGTGGCTTGGACTGATAGCTGAAAACTCATGGATTTCATCCTTCAAGCTTACGGATGAAATTCATCACTAGCTTAATTCTTTGTGCTATCAAAGTTTTGTGATAAATTCTTTCTTATGTTACAAGCGATGGAATCAAGTAGACAGAAGCGAAAACAAGGTTAAATAGCGAATTTCTTTGTTTACGAACGTTCGCTTTTGATTCTCATTCACGAGCTTTGTTCATAGGAAGTTGAGTGTATGACCTTTTAGCGAGCTTCTTTGATGGAAACTTGACGTATGATTTATGCTTGTAAGCTTCTTTCGTTCGAAGATTGACATGAGCTTCATTCGCTCAAAACTAGATATATAGAGCATGTCTATAAGCTTCATTTGTATGAAGTTGAGCTTCTTTTGTTGATATGACTAAGTGTCCAAATCTATTGATTTGTTTCTTTTTGCATTATTTGCACATTATTTATTTGTGATAATGGAGGATGTTCGACACGAGAACCTTTAGCACCATTTTGGTAAAGTATCACTCGTTGCGTTGTTGGGAAACCTTGTAGGTCCAATTTGGTGTTAGCCTTGTATGACTAGAACATTTATATATGGTTGTGGTATTATGAACCATTCAAGTCGTTTAGGCTTGAAAAGTTATAAATGATTGGCCGATCATGGCCTTTTATGTTAGCTTTCATGTATTTTGTTTTGTGTATGGCCTTGTGAGATTGTTTCACTTTTGAATTGTACCTTAGTGTATTTTTCTTGATTTTGTATGTTTGCATGTTTTGTCTTTGTATTTGTTGTGGAATGTTTTACCGGTAGCACCTTAAAAGGTTAAGTGCTGCAGTCACTTATCCTTAAGGTGGTCTAGGCAAACAAGTCGCCACCTATCCTATGTACACTACTTAGTGTTTTTTTTTTGTTTTTCGTAAGTTTGTTTAAAAACTTAAGGACCAATAGGTGTAGGCTGCTCAAACCGTCTATGATACATGTAAAGAAAAAGCTTTGTAGGTCTCATGGAGTTGGATTGATCTAGGAACTCACCCCTTATATAGGTCCATTCAACCCTTAAACCTATTGAGCGATGTGGCCTGGGAGCTAATTCCCCTTACATGGCCCTTGCCATGGAGTTTCTTGCTAGGTTCTCAACCTGATTATAGGATAGAAAGACAAATCCTGATGGAAAATGCTATGATTCATTCATTTCATGATAGGTAAATGTTTACACAAAGAAGTGTAGAAAATTTCTTGGCCGTTTGTGGTTTCGCTGAACCTTTTAAGGTGATGGTCGTCCCAATCCTTGGGACTTTCTCCCTTCTTGGTCGATTAAGCTTGTAGGAACCACCGTTGTGAGCTTCGAGCACAATGTTTTGTCCTTCCTATTTTGGGCCAAGCTTTCCAAGGTTTGTTTTTGTAACATGAAGTTGTCTTTTAGGAAGACATTTATGTGTTGTAGCAAAGTGCTTTGGCAAGGTGTTGGTGTTTTAACAAATCTACTTTGGTTACCTAAGTAGCTTGCTTTGTTATTTTGGCAATAGCTTCAACGCCTTAGCATTGCGGTTTGATTCGTCCTTAATCTCTTTTATGTATAGCATGAAGCTTCAATGCTTCTACGTTTCTGGTTTTATGCTTCCATGGGGTTTGATCCTTTTTACTACGGCTATTATGTAGCCTTATATGTATTCAATAAGTTAGTGGTTGCGATTCTTGGTGTTACCAAGTTTAGATCGATGATCACTAATTTTTTCTTATGTATCCCCCTCTTGTTTTGCATTTTTCACGATTCCGTGAGTTGCTTAAGTGGTGGCATGCTTCTCAGGTTAGTTTGGGTTAGCTTATCTTGAATTTGTAGTCTTTGTAGTTGCTAAATCTCCAAAGATGGTTGAAGGCTTAAAAGCTTAAAAATTCGTATTCATGTTTAGCTTAGGTAGCATTCTTTCGATAGAGATTTTTGGGCAAGCGTTTGTGCTTAGCGTGAGTGAGAAGCATTGATGTTTTAGCCATAGCTTCGACGATTGAGCAAGTTCTTTGGATAATCTTTGTTGGTGTATGTTTTTGTTCATGCTAGAGCCTTAGTAGAAGACAAGTATTATCATAGGCGGTTCGCCTATTTGGAGCTCTTAGAATAGAACTTGTTTGTTTGTTACAAGGACAATTTCGCTTATAGCTAGTTTGATAGCTTCTTCCTTTATTTAAGTTCCTCTTTTGCTTTTTAAATTGCAAGAAGTAGTGTTCATACTGGAGGCGAACTTATGCCTTATTCTAATCATGGTTTTTGTTCAAGGATTTATAAGTTGTTGCATATTAGCAAGATGCTTATATCCGTTTAAGCTTTAGAGCAGGAGTGATGACATGTATAGCTTCTTTGTCCTCCTATGCTTATTGTATAGCTTTCAAGCTTGTAAGCTTCAGTTGTTGTATTCGAAGCTTATAAGCTTTTAAGCTTGTTGTAGTTGAAGCGTTTAAGCTTCTTTAATGTTTTTTGAAGCTTTTAAGCTTTAAAGCTTGTTTGCTTATTTTGAAGCTTCTAAGTATTTGAAGCTTTTAATGATATGTTCGAAGGAGTTTATGTAAGAATCATGTTTAAGTCTACCAATGTTATCATGAACATGTGATGTATTTTGACTTCTATCATCCTTGAGGTATAAACTTGCGTTGGTAACAAGTTTGACTTGTTGTCGAGCTTTTGTAGTCAAAAGAGGTGATACGTTGTGAAGCTTATAATCTTCCTTGCTTCCGGGGTGATAACCTTTGAAGTCCATAACTTTCTAAGCATTGGAGGTTATGGTTTATGAAGACCTGTGAGGCTTAAACCTTCTAAGCATTGGAGGTTATGGCTTATGGAGACATGTGAGGTTTAAACTTCTAAACTTATGAGGTTACAGTTTTTGAGGACCTACAAAGCTTAAAACCTCTTGTGGTTACAAGGTTAGAGTTTGCAAGGACCTTTGAGGTTTATAACCTCTTGGATGAACGATTCTAACTTTGTTCACTAATTAAAGAAAGTGGTTACATTTATTGACTCATTTGTAGCTAAAGTGGCATTAAGGGAGGATGTATGGGAGGTGTTGATTTGTGTACACAACGACCTTTTCATTCACTCCTTTGAAGTGACCTTGTTGGTTTGGGGAGGCTTTTCCTTCCTTGATTTATCTTTTCAAGGGGAGAAAAGCATATGCTTTAGGTGGCATGAGTGTCCCATTGAGACGTTAGGTTTTTTGAACACAAGGTTAGTCTTGATAAGAGGTTCGCCTTTCCTTGAATAATGTTGGCCCAATATAGTAAGCCTTTAAGCTTCTGAACTTCTGTGAAAGAAAGTAGCTAGGCTGTTGTTTTGAGTTATCGTGTTTCTTTGCTATGGTAAGATGTTTGAAGGCATCTTAGCATTTGAGTAAATAAGTTGACATGTGTAACTGTTTTGCTTCTTTGTTTCTTGACTTCTTTTAAATGTGGGTTTGTCCACACGAGCCACCTGCACCCCAGTCAGAAGTAGTCATGACATGGTGATGAGTGATTCTGACTGATATCAAAGTGTTGTTGTACATCTTACCTCTTTATTCCTCTTTCGAAGATTTGTTGCTATATAGGTTGCTGTTAGGGGAAGCCTTTTGCCCTGTTACCATTTAACCACGGGAGTCATTAAGAGATGACTTTAGTTATGTTGTTTTTCACCATTTGAGTTTTTTACCTAGATACGTTCTGCCCTTTTATCCTTTAACCATATGAGCTGACATGCTTATTTGCTTCGGGGGTTACTTGCTTTATTTAAGCATGTTCAGTTTACTCATATCAGCCCTTGGTAAAAGGTGTTCATGACTAGAGGCGTGTTTTACTAGTTTATGTCAGATTGAAGTTGTTTTTATTTCGGATCTATTAGGTCGTTCACAGAATAGAAGCTTGTTTGAAAGCTTGTGACGTTGGCGATTTAAAGATCATAGGTTGATGTGTTGAACCATATGTTTATTTTGGCGTTTCCTTATGTTAGCCTCAAAAAATGTTACAATGTTTGCATCATAACTGTATTTGTGGCTATTGGTTAGAAATTGTGTTTGCTTTGTTGATTTTGTCGTTAGTATAAATGGTTCATGTGTAGCTTTTGAAGTGTTTAGAAGTTGAAGCTGATCTAAGCAATAGCAAAGCTCCGTGAATAATCAATTTGAACGCTGTGAAGCAAAATTGTTGCGAAGCTTCAACGCCACGTGGTTTGAAAAGCTATAAAGCTTTGATGAATCTTGTAGCCTAAAAGGCTGCAAAGTTTCAAGAACTAGTGGCCAAACTGATATCTAACTTCCATAAAAGTAGCCTAAAGGTTAAATGCTTCATTGGTACTGGGCCAACAGGCTGCGAAGCTTTGATGAATGGTTGCTTAACGTCTTTGGAGCTTCCGTTGGAATAGCCTAAAAGGCTGTAAGGCATTAGAAACCTGAAAGACTTTTAAAGCTTTAATGAACAATAGCTTAAAAGGCTATGAAGGTTTGATAGATAGTAACCCAAAGGCCTTTGAAGCTTCAATGAGCAGTAAAATAACTAGATCTTTTTGTCTAGCCTGAAAAGCTAAAAGGCTACAGGGCTATTCTCTTTTGACTTTTGATAACACTTACTTTTGTTTAACCCACATGGGTTGTCAGAAAAAGCATGCACGTATTTTTTTTTTATTTACTAAAGAGTTGTAAAGCTTCGGCAAGTAGTGGCCCAAAGTGATGTAAAACCTCCATGGGAAGTAGCCTAAAAAGGCTTTAACGCTTCTTCGAACACTAGTCTAAAAGGTTGTGAAGTATTTATGGTTAGTAGCATGAAAGGCTTTAACACTTTTGATTATGAGTGGCTTAATTGGCTTAAAAGCTTTAATGTACAAAATTTCTCAAAAGCTTTAATGTATTTTTAAAAAGTTTTAAACCTTTAATGGACAATAGTTTAAATGGCTTTAAAGCTTCAATGGGAATAGCCTAAAAGGTTATAAGGCCTTAGAGAATAGTAGGTTGGAAAACTTTAAAGCTTCAACGGATAGTAGCCGAAATGGCTTTAAAGCTTGAGTGAGCAAAAGCCTGAAAGGCTGTAAGGCTTTAGAGCTCAAATGGATAATGACTTTTAAAGCTTTGAATGAACAATAACGTGAAAGGCTGGCAGGATTTAGAGAACATTAGCCTAAAAGGCTTTAAGGTTTCGATGAACAATAGCCTGGGAGGATTTAAGGCTTTGATGAGCAGTAGCCTGAAAGGCTTGAAGGCTTTCATGAGTAGTAACCTAAGAGTTCTGTGAAATTTTGATGAATGAAGCCTGAAAGGCTTAAAGGCTTCGATGAGCAGTAGCCGGAAAGGATTAAAGGCTTTGATGAGTAGTAAGCCTCAAAGTTCTGTGAAATTTTTGATGAGCGAAGCCTAAACGGCTTAAAGGCTTCGATAAGCAGTAGTTAGAAAGGCTAAAGGCTTTGATGAGCAGTAGCCTCCATGTTCTGTGAAATTTTTGATGATGTAGCCTAAAAGGCTTCGTAGAACAGTAGCTTAAAAGGTTGTGGAGCTTTGGTGACCAGTAGCCTTGAAGGTTAGAAAACTTCGTTGGACATTATGTTTAAAACGTTTATAAACCTTCAAGGAGCAATGTATGGTATGCATAATCTGGAGGCGTTGAAAAGTTTTGATGTATAGTAGATCTATGCACCTGCAAAGCTGAACAGTAGCTTAAAAGTTTAAAAGTTGTAGTAGGTAAAGTAAGCTATAAAGCTGTTGTGAACAGTAATATATAGAGTTGCAGTGAATAATATCTTAAAAGCTGAAAAGCTTCCGTGTATAGTAGACCTATAAACCTAGTCTGAAAAGCTGAAAGATGCTCTGTGCACAGTAAGGTAAAAGGGTTCATGCTTTTATCCATTGGGTAAAAGCGTGTACTTTTGTCCTTTATTTATTCTCCCAAGATTGTTGATAGAAAATTTGTTTTATATACTTAAAACAAGACTTATGATATGTATTGTCAGAATCAAGACAAATTTAATAATGATTTTTACTCATTTTTATTGTATGGAAACACGTTTACCCCCCCCCCTTTTCTTTAAAAAAAAAAGAAAATTTTTGTCTTATTGAAAACATGGTCATATGAACACCTCTTTTACAAGTTCTCTTAATGACATATCATATGCAATGTTTGACTTAGTTTGCCTATAAGTCAAATAAATAAACAAATTTTTGTACATAGACATGTCATTTCACCTATAAAAAAGTAATAATTTTTTTTAATTATTTCTCAAATAAGGAGAAAATCAAACATAGTAGGTTATAAGGAGATTAAAGATACGTGTATGTGTTAGAGTGTTACAACACGCTTCGGTGTGATAGATGAGTCGTCGATGGTACACACCGTCACACCGTTATGGTCTACGATGGATGTTTCGAAGTGTAGAAGTGACTTCCTTGGGAACATTTTCTCCGACCATAGAAAGAACTTAGAAAATAGATTGACGGAGCCGAACCACAAAGAGTTTTTCGGTTATAAGTAGCACGGCCCTACGGTGGGTGCCAACTTGTTGCTACAACAAATATAGGTCCGGAGAGGGTCTGAACGTTCCAAGGTCGTCAAGCTTCTGACCTCGTCTTCTTCTTAAAGGGGTTGAACTAACATCTTGAAAGAACTCGTCAGAAGAGGTAAAAGGGCTAAAGGGTTTCGGTTCACCAAACGCAGGTCGTGGTGTCCCTCTACGTTGTAAACATAGATGGGGAGGTTCAAGAGTTTTGCTATTTTAGTTGTTATGAATCTGATTTGGGATCGACCCAAAGTTAGAATGTTGTTGTTATTAGTTAAGTTAAGAAAAGATCAAACATAGAGTATGATCTTGAAGAAAGGAACTCTTGATCCCAAGTTACAACAAAGGACCATCCACGTAAGCCGATGAAGGCTCGAAACCTGCGGGTAATAGAGTGTGATTCCGTATGTAGTGGCTGCTGGAGCCAGCCTGGTTGTGGAATCAGCATGGTTGTAAGTCTCTAATAATGCATGGCAGCTGCTTGACTGCTGCCATGCTGAAGTTAGTTGTGCTTATAAACAAAAAGACCATTATACCCTCGTATTGTTAGTTGTGCTTCTTGGCGCCAAAACTGAAGTCAAACCGGTGGGAATCTTTGTTGCAACGGTTTCAAAACAAGACACACCTATTCGAAACATATTTATTATGAGAGACAAGGCACATAATTCAGTTATCAAGATTATTCACAAACACAATCCCTTGTTGAAATAATTTCCAGAATTCTTGTATCTCAATAGTTTGTTTGTATCAAAACATTAATCTTTCAGTTATATAATATCTATTGTTCTTGTTCTTGTCATTTGTTCTTGTATTTCATCTTGTGAATTGATCCTGGATTCCAACAAATCTGGTATCAGAGCAAGGTTTAAATCTGATCATTTATTTTCTGTTTAAAAATTCTGATCGTATTCTGTTTTCTTCTTCGAGTCTGTTCATTCGTTTTTCTATCCAAAGTGTTTGTTGTTGTTCATCAGTTTTTTTGTCAAAAATCATTCGTATAAGTTAGTCATCAAATCATATAATACTAGTGTGTAAATCATAGTCGAATTCTGGGAATCAAGATCTTTTGTTTTCTGTCTAAAATTGTTCGACTGTTTTAGTTTCTGTGTCTGTTTTTTTCTGTTTCACAGCAGTAAAGAAAAATTATATTCGGTTCTATTTCCTTAGTCTTATAATTCAATTGTAAAACACAAAACTTATCTGAATCATCCGGAATCTCATACTCGGGTTCAAGGCCACAATACTTGGCAAGATTTAGACGAAAGAAAGAAAGAAAGGCTGCACTAAGGCGAAGAGGAATCGAGACAAGAAAGTGTTATTATTGCAAAACAACCGGGACACCTTATAGGCGTTTGTGGTATCAAAGAGAGGGATGAAGGGGCACAATTAATAAGGGATGCCATAAAGACGGGAATTTCATACTATCCCGAGAAATCATTTGGTAATGGGGAAGATTATATTCTTCAAGGATCGGACAACGGTTTGTGAAAAGATATGTGGTATGTTGGTCCTAATATCAGAATCATATTTCGGGTAACATAGATATCTTTCTAAAATTAAAGAAATCATTTGGTGTTGAAAGTAGGATTAAGAAAGAGTTTGTGTTTATTAGAGGGGTTGGTGTTGTTAGTATATCGGTTGAAGATCAAACGTTAGTCATACCAAATGTTTTTACATCACCGATTTGGAAGACAACATATTGGGTCTTCCAACTTAAACTACAAGGTTTTGTAGTGAAAGTTGAAGGAAATTTTTGTGTTGTAGAAAACATGTTTAAAGACAAAAGTATGCAATTCCGGTTTCTTGAAAATAATAATGAATCAGGGGAAAAAATATCAAAGATGTTGGAAGATGGTAGTGATCACATAAGATTGAAGGAGATGTATTTGAATGATTATTTTGAATCACTTTCGGCCGAAGCCGGAAGAGAATTAAGAAGCATCGATGATATGGTTAATAACACACATATAGATTCCCTGATAAGTGCATTGAGGTTTTAGACATCATACATGATTTGGATTATCCTTGGGCACATAGAGATGTTCTTAAAGGACCTTTCACTAGAATGGTGTCATGGTTCTTGAATGAATTTCTTGGATATAACAATCGACCAATACCCCTATGTTTGAAAATGGAAAAAGGGTCGAGTTGTATGATTTATATATCATGGTTCAAAAAGAAGGTGGACATCGAAGAGTGTCAATGTATAATGTGTGGGTTGTTATTGCAAAAGAACTGGGATTTGCCTATGAAGATAGGAGATGGTGAGGATTCTATATGCAGAATATTTAGATGTCCTAGGTTGGCAATATCATGTCCATAAAAATGCTAGAAAAACATCCGAGAGAGTTGAAAAAGAAAGGCAAGAAAGTAGTCAAATTCGAAGGATAGATACAATGCCTAATATGTCAAAGAATGTGCCTATGTTGAACAAGAATCAAAGACAAATGAAGAAGACTATGCATTGTATAGGGAGGTGATTGGAGGGCTGCAAGAAGTTTATAAAGCGAAGAAACTTTGATTTCATTCAAGCCGAAAAGCCCTCAAGGAAGCAATTGAAACTCTACCAACAAGTTCTATGAACCCGAGTTATATTTAGGGGCGAGTGTTGAAGTATAAATATAAAC
>JAUTDX010001778.1:0-70469 GCA_030844895.1 Ambrosia x helenae | reverse complement strand
CGTTTAAGAAATGGCTCATCACTTAATGGCCCAGAGCTTGTACCAAGCAATCGCCTTAGTGGGTTTCTTTTCTTTTTTTTTTTTTTTTTTTGAAAGGCTTAGTTTAGTGGAAATCCTTGTACAACCCTAACTTAGCGGTCTTAAGTACGAATCCCTACCCACACACCGGTGTCCTCCTTGCCTAAGCTCAAACTGTCACGGAGAATTTTTTTGTGGTGTGCATGGATTGAACCTGTGACCTATGTAATCCGCATATTAAGATAAACTGTTCTTTATAAATTGGCATAGAATTTTATAATTTACAAATTACCTTGTTTCACTGTGGGCATTCATGATTAATCTAGACTGTTGATGACTCAATTTCATCGCATGTCATGCCTAAATTTAACACAATTTCGTCCAACTTTTCATAAAGTGGCCCTACATGTTTTTACTTTGGTCTATAAACCACTAATTCATGTCTTCTTTCAATCTTTGTAATGACTAATGGCTTCCTCCACCTTCATTTTGTGTTTCCTTGCCCTCTCATTGCTACTTAGTCTCGTTAAAACTAACCAAGGCATCGAATCTTGAGATCGAGGAGCTGTCTTGGCTCGACGATGACAAGGATGAGGAGATCAACATGGTCCAGGGCGTCATGACTCACTAAGAAAATGTGACTTTAGTTCGGGAAAATGGGTGTATGATCAAACCTATCTCTTTACGACGCAGCAACATGCCCGTATCTTACTACTAGGGTCACTTGCCGAAAAAATGGGAGGCCCGATTCTGATTACGAGAAATGGAGATGGAAACCACATGGTTGTAACATTCCTAGGTATGTATATTCTCTTTCATTTTATTTTGTATATTATTTTAGAGTTAATATAACCAGACAGAATAAGTGACAACTGAAAATGTTTTGTGTTATGCCAAATGAGTCTAGCCGAGTGACATTGGGTTAAAATACATTTTCAACCCGTTAAATACATCTGGCCAATTTATAGTTATTATAAATACTCATGAACAATTGAGTTGAAATTGTATTATGCCACATTTGTTCTTTTTAATTAGCTAAGTAAAAAGGTCTTATTTTTTGGCCTATGTGGAGGCCCAACATATCAAATATTCCTAGACGTAACTCTTGCTACAAGTCATGCCTTATTTTATTCTTAATTATTTTAAACTAAAAACAAGGGTCTAGCCAATAACAAATGGTTTTATTGTTTCTAGTATGGAATCAATGTTTTGTAATTGACCATGCAACAAAAGTTGTAGCTTAAGATTGGATGGGTGAAAATCATTTGATTTCAGGTTTGATGCATTGGAGTTCCTTGGAAGAAATGAGAAGGAAAAGAATAATGTTAGTAGGTGACTCCATAATGAGAACCCAATGGGAATCTCTTGTTTGCTTGGTCGAATCCGTAGTGCCAACTGACCGTAAAAAACGGTCACTTATGCAGGCCCAACCATGGCCTTCCATGCACTGGTGAGACCGATTGTACTTTTTTTCGACCAATTTTACATTTTTTTTTTGAATATTTTACTCCATAAAATGAAAACTACATCAAGATAGCAGGTAGACGAGCAACAAGTTACGCGTCACCCCTTTCTGTATGGCGAAGCCTAGTCTACTGAAAAGGTTGTTGATTGTCTTCTTTTACAGGATTTTGAGACATCAATTGAATTTTGTTGGGCCCCACTTCTTGTTGAACTGAAAAAAGGGCCAGGAAACAAGAGGATTTTGCATTTGGATTTGATAGAAGAGAATGCCAAGTATTGGAGGAATGCTGACGTGTTGGTTTTTGATTCGGCACACTGGTGGACCCCACTCCGACAAATGGACCCTCGTAAGTAACAAGCAATACTAATAACTTGTACATTACTATTTACAACTTATAATAATCTGGACAACGTTTTCAGATGGGATTTTTTGATGGAGGGAAAGCATGTAGCCTGGGATATGAAACCGAATGGTTGCATACCAAACAGGGCTTCGAACATGGGCTAAATGGATCGATTTGAACCTTGACCCACGTCAGTCCCGAGTCATATTTCGTAGCATGTCACCTCGGCATAATAGGTACCTTGTGTATAATTGCTAGAATTGATGAGATATCGAAACACGGGTAAGTGTGTATTTTGTGCACAAAAAGATGTACCTAACATGGAAAGTTGTATAGGGACAATGGATGGAAATGCTACAAGCAAAGGGAACCATTAGAGTATGCTAGTCACCCCATGTACCAGAAGAGATGATGGTGCTTAAAGGCGTGTTAAAAAGAATGAGATTTCCTGTTTATCTACAGGATATAACCACTATGTCCGCTCTACGAAAAGACGGGCACCCGTCTGTTTACACACAAGCTGGTGGAGATAAAGCTGTGAAACAACACGAGACAAACCATGGTTCGGCTGATTGTAGCCATTGGTGCCTACCTGGGGTTCCAGATATATGGAATGAGATGCTAAATGCTATGCTTTGAAAATTTAATAATTATATGAAGTTAATGGACGGTTAGGTTAATGAAATTAAATAATGTGTGATTTATTTGGATTGTAATCTGAATCTCCCTCTTGTTGGTAGTAGTACTAGCTAGTTAATTAGGTCCGTTTATTTTATCTTAAATGTCAAGTTCCAAATTATGTTCTCTTTGAATGATTCATTCCTTATATTGGTGTTACTCTTTAAAGAGTCAAGTTTTGTACCATATAAGCACAAGTAGTTATATTGTATTTTGGTATAAACATGTGGGAAGGTTGTGGTAGCTCAAGTCGTGAACCATCGTTAACGAATGATATAGATGAGTTGACATTTCATCTATTTGACTACATGTAACATGTGTTAAATAGCTCTGATTATTGGCTGATCCATGCAAATACAACTACTAGTCTCATCCCAAGATGGATAACAATGAAAAGACTGATCGCGCATTTCAATATGTTTTGGTAAAAAATAGTGGTTTAGGCTATGATTTGAGAATTAAACACAAGCCTCGTAAATAAGGTGGGCTGGGTAACATGTCAAACTAGATTCGGATCAACCTGTGTTTGGTACAAAAACACACAATTTATATATAAAAAAAAAGTACCAATTTAGTTTAGGTCAAACCGGTTCCTACAAAAATTGGCTCACCTTGAATGAGTTATTGTAGAATACACATTATCAAGATGGGGTTCACGGCTATATTTGCTTCTGTGGCAACTAGCGGCGAGGACAATGGTGGCAGCCAGGTGGGCAATGGTGTTTTGTGGAGGTGGCATAGATGGTGGTGATTTTTGGTTAAAGTGGTGGCTTCAATGGAAACTAGTAGGTGACGGCGATACACAATGGTGATGGCTGGTGCTTTCCCATTTGAATTCATTTTAAGTTAGTAGGTTTTATGAAAATGTCTTATATTGACCCATTGTATAATTTAAGTAGATCAATTGAACACGGAAGTAAACTATTTTTAGACCATGTGCTATACCAGTATGGTGTCTAAATGGCACAATTGAACAAAAGGATCAAGCAGAAAACACTACGCCACACCATGAGGACCATGGCTTCCCAACCCCGCTAGGATTGAAGCGTGATGTGCCATAGTGGGAACATTGGAACACCGTGTCACACGTCTAGGACGAGTGATGTGCAGGATGACCATGACACATGGTCTAAGGGTTACCGTTAGCAAATTTCTTAAAACATTACTAACATTACATATTCTACATGAACTAATAAATCACAAGTTCTATTTCAATAAACAAATCAAAAAAGTTTTCTTTAACAAAACTTTATTGCTAAAAACATACATAAATAAATCTTCATTCTACAAAAAACAATACAAAGAATAACATACACTACTCAATTAACTCATACTCAATCTTCATGTCCAATGCCAAATCTCTTCTTCAACTTGGAAATCTCTTTACTTTTCAATCCAAAAGCCTTCTCCAACAACTCATCATTGATCCCAGACCCAAACAAAGCCACAGGAAGCTTCACCGACCCCGGATTCTGGCTATCAAAGCTCCCAAGAATCGCGGCCGGTGAATCCCCAACATTCATCTGAAAATGCAACACACCTCTAGGGAACACCATCACATCACCCTTTTCGATCACTCTAGCGAAAACTTTATTATTTGTGTCCACAAATCCTGAATAAACCTTCCCTTCAAGGACATACGCCACCTCAGTTGCTCTAGGATGATAATGTGGGACATTGATGCCACCAACTTCGAAATCGGCTCTAACTAGGGACATTCCGAGTGTGTTTAAGGGCCGGGAAGACTGCGGCCGAAACGGGTACTCCTGAGAATTTGTTAGTGAAGTTTCCCGGGTGTTTTATGCCAGAAAATATGAAATCATCAACTGTGAGAGATGAGGAGTTTTTGCATTGGTGGGTATTATGGTGAGAGGGTAGGCAGTAGTCTTGGATTGGATCCGGGTCGGATCCGGATACCGGTGAGGGTAAGCGGGTGGTTTGGAAGATGAAGATAATAACTAACATAACGGTCGTTTTGGGGAACATGGTTATAGAGATGGGGGTATTGTGGAGATGAAGATGCATGGAAATTTATAGGTAATTTAGTGAGGTTCAAATGTTCAATCATGCAATTTGTTTTTTCTTGCCTTCTAAGTTTTTAATATTATTGGTTAGCGTTGTATTGATGGTATGCTATGAATTTTTTTGATAAAACGTTAGAGTTAGCTTAAAATACGTTTTCTTGATAAATAGTTGAAAAGGTTGAATACATTTTATCTTTACATATATTGTTTTTAAGGCTAGTCTAGGAATTTTTGTATCTAGTTTTAGTTGTTTAGTATACGTGTATGTGACTGTGTATATGTTTTTTTTATTAATATTGATTGGTGTAAATAAGGAAAGTAATAGTTGGAGATGAATGATGAGTAGTGGTTATGGCTTTTTATGTGTGGAAGATAGTGTGAAAGTGAAAGATCCATAGGAGACTTGTATTAGAAGTGAAGTGAAGATAATGCTGCCCACATGTATCATGACGGTTGCAATTGTCTCCTTACGATTCTATATAACTTTAAATGAATGTTGAAAAATGGTTTAGTTGATTACGTTTCAAAAATCATACTGCTAAAGTTAGATCATTATTCATTATAGATGTGAACCCTGAATTCATGGTAAACTACACCACTATATAAATATCTTGATACCATCAGACTAGAAGCCCTTTGCTAATTTTGATTAGTGCTGCAAAACAAGCCGAGCCTAGCCCGAGCTCAACTAGGCTGATGCTCGAGCTCGGCTCATTTATACCTATTAATTAATATATTAAAAAAAAAAATAGTTTCGTTTAGGTTTATGAGCTCGATAAGTGAAGCTCGAACTCGGACTCGTTTACTTAACAACTTTAAACGAGTGGTAAATATTATTAAATATTAAAAAATATTACACTAAGGCTCAACGAGCCTAACAAGCTTCACATGCTAGGCTCAAGCTCGGACTCGATAAATTAACGAGCTTTGTTTTAGGCTCAAGCTCGGCTTGAGCTCGATAACGCTTGACTTGTTTCAAGCTTGTTACGAGCCAAGCTCGAGTAGCTCGCGAGCAGCTAGGCTTGTTTGCACCCCTAATTTTGATCATCAGTCTCCAAGTAAAATTGATCATTTATTGTGTACATTCAACTTGGAAAGTAAATTGATCATTTCTTTAAAAGCACACTTCCTTTTCTATGTTTTCTTCAATTGTCTAATCGTGAGTGTTTGGTGGAGCTAGCGAAAAGTAAAAGTTGTGTCGCACCTTTAGTCAGAAAACATTCTTATCACTCCTTTCAAAATATATTTTTTTAGAAACGTTATCAGATCATGCCATTTGGCTCGCAACAATCATGTGTAACCAAATTGGATATTTTAGCTAAAAATCAATTATGTAACGTATGTTAGGATGAAACACACCCTATTACAATAGTTGCTCATTTATTATCTATTAATTAATGTATTAAAATAAAAATAATATAAATAATAGTTCGTTTAGGTTCATGAGCTCGATAAATTAACGAGCTTTGTTTTAGGCTCGGCTCGTTTCGAGGTTGTTACCGATCCGAGCTTAAGTAGCTCACGAGCGGCAAGGCTCGTTTGCACCCCTAATTTTGATCATCACTCCCAAGTAAAATTGATCATTTATTGTGTACATTCAACTTGGAAAGTAAATTGATCATTTCTTTAAAATCACACTTCCTTTTCTATGTTTTCTTCAATTGTCTAATCGTGAGTGTTTGGTGGAGCTAGCGAAAAGTAAAAGTTGTGTCGCACCTTTAGTCAGAAAACATTCTTATCACTCCTTTAAAAATATATTTTTTTAGAAACGTTATCAGATCATGCCATTTGGCTCGCAACAATCATGTGTAACCAAATTGGATATTTTAGCTAAAAATCAATTATGTAACGTATGTTAGGATGAAACACACCCTATTACAATAGTTGCTCATTTATTATCTATTAATTAATATATTAAAATAAAAATAATATAAATAATAGTTCGTTTAGGTTCATGAGCTCGATAAATTAACGAGCTTTGTTTTAGGCTCGGCTCGTTTCGAGGTTGTTACCGATCCGAGCTTAAGTAGCTCACGAGCGGCTAGGCTCGTTTGCACCCCTAATTTTGATCATCACTCCCAAGTAAAAATTGATCATTTATTGTGTACATTCAACTTGGAAAGTAAATTGATCATTTCTTTAAAAGCACACTTCCTTTTCTATGTTTTCTTCAATTGTCTAATCGTGAGTGTTTGGTGGAGCTAGCGAAAAGTAAAAGTTGTGTCACACCTTTAGTCAGAAAACATTCTTATCACTCCTTTCAAAATATATTTTTTTAGAAACGTTATCAGATCATGCCATTTGGCTCGCAACAATCATGTGTAACCAAATTGGATATTTTAGCTAAAAATCAATTATGTAACGTATGTTAGGATGAAACACACCCTATTACAATAGTTGCTCATTTATTATCTATTAATTAATATATTAAAATAAAAATAATATAAATAATAGTTCGTTTAGGTTCATGAGCTCGATAAATTAACGAGCTTTGTTTTAGGCTCGGCTCGTTTCGAGGTTGTTACCGATCCGAGCTTAAGTAGCTCACGAGCGGCTAGGCTCGTTTGCACCCCTAATTTTGATCATCACTCCCAAGTAAAATTGATCATTCCTTGAATACATTCAACTTGGAAAGTAAATTGATCATTTCTTTAAAAGCACACTTCCTTTTCTCTGTTTTCTTCAATTGTCTAATCGTGAGTGTTTGGTGGAGCTAGTGAAAAGGAAAAGTTGTGTCACACCTTTAGTCAGAAAACATTCTCATCACTCGTTTCATACTCATCTTCAATGAGTGCATCCGCTTTTGATTTCACCGTTCTAATTTAAACGGATGTTCAAAATATATTTTTTTAAAAGCGTTATCAGATCATGCCATTTGGCTCGCAACAATCATCAATCATGTGTAACCAAATTGGATGTTTTAGCTAAAAATCAATTATGTAACGTATGTTAGGATGAAACACACCCTATTACAATAGTTGCTGGAAGTTGACATTAATCTCTTCTATTGCCACTGACAACTAATCATAGTTTGGTCTTTTTGAGTTTAAGGGTAAACATTGTGGGAGCGGTAGATGGAGAAGTGCAGAGGTTGAAGATAAAAGAATCCCATCTCAAACTAATCCGACTTGAAATGGCGAATATAAAAGAACAATAATAACAATTTCAAATTCTAATAATATCACCTCTATAACTTCAACAAATTCCTAAGATTTAACCAAAATAATACCAAACCACATGCCATAATTGTTGCAACACAGGATCCAGATTTCCAGTTCAAACTTTTTTACATATCCAGATTTCCAGTTCAAACTTTTTTACAGTCTGCTTTTAGAAACCGCGAAAACAACATTTATATAACTATAAATAAAATGTCAAAAATCCCAGAACGGAACTGCCACCATCGGGTTGAAAGAAGTAAAACACTTGCATCTAAACACTAGACTACCTTTGTAAGATAAGACATAGTATAACCACCAACACCACATAAGGATCTTCAATTCCAATTTGTGAGGTGGAATAAACCTAAAAATATAAAACGAATCCCACGTTTATTTGGTAAAAGTGGAGCACAGAAATTAAACATTTTGATCTGGAAGAAAGCAATACCTTCATATCGAACATGAAGATGTCTCAAGCCTTTTTCTTTGCGATTCTGATATTTTGTTTACAATATAATTAGAGGTCGAAAGGTCAACACGTAAAACATATACAAGAAGTAACCGAGGTTTTTGTTACCTGAAACAGTAGATTCCAAGAGCTGTTGTTATTTCATGAATGACTGATGTGGCAAAGTGAAGATACAGTGCAGCTGCAACAACCGATATGTACTCATTAGCAAACGCTTAGTATATGAAGATATGAAGATAAACAGATATTTATACTTTGCAAAAATTTGTTCAACAATTACTTTCCAATATGTACTCATTAGCAAGCGCTGAGTACATGAAGATATTTTTACTTCTTTTTCACATACATACGTAAACATGAAATTCAGATTAACCAAGGCCCCAAAAGGGTCATGCAGTATGCCAGTATGCGTGTAGAACTGTTCAAGAATTACTTCAAAATACCATGATGAACACCATACCTGTATATATACAGAAACCGAGAAGCACCCATTTCTCATCAACTAAGGGAACTCTGCAAGTTTAAACATCTTTAAACGTTACAGACAAAGTAAAGAGGGGGTATTTCTGTCTTTATTTACAGAAAATATAAAGAAAGGATGCCTTTAAATTTGATACAGATGAATACTAACCCATCATTTAACCGGGCTGTAAGCGTATTTGCAATTGCAAGTGGAAGATAAAACAAAGACTGCAGTTAAAACAACAAATAATTTTACTTTAATTCAATTATTACAAATTGGACTATTTAACCGTTGTTGAAAAGTCTATCAATCGAATGGCAACAGCAAAATCAATGACACTCAAAGTTTTGGCCTATGGATGTTGGAATGGGACTTACCGTGGACATTCCGGTTTTCAATCCCTTGGGTTCATCACACAGGTGAGCCAATATCATCCTTCCCTGCCAAACAAAAGATCTTCAAATTAACACGAATGAAGTATACAAATTCACATATTTTCAGCTGATGATTAAGAAAACATGAGATCATTTGGTATTTGTAGGCACAAAAAATACACTGGAATATAAAAAATACAAGAGATAAGTAGATAACTATAATCTTACCACGAGGAATCCAAATGACAGTCCAGTTCCCATCACAACCATGTGTGGGTAGTTTCCAATTAAATCAGTTGGAGACAGAAAATCCCTGAAGAAAACAGAAAGTGATTTAACTACAACTCAAGTGTATAAAATACCCTTCATATGATAATACAAGAAGGAAAGTGTATGCATACCAGAGGATAATTACTCCCAGTAGCACGCAAAATGGGACAAGCTGTCATGAAATAATAATAAAACAATCAGTAAGCCTCTTCAGGAATTTAAAAAAAAAACAATGCACAAAAGAAAAGCTGATTACCATAGCCAATGCATTTAGCATGCTTCCTTTTCTCGATTGTACAACCTTATAAACATTCTGTACGCTATGACCAAGGGAAAAAAAAAAACACGCTACATCAAAACATTTAGCTACTGTAAAACAACTGCAAATACGTGAACAGATAAACTAGAGGTGGTAACATGTCATGTGTGGATTGTAATGTTTCATCACGATTAATTCACTATATGAGTCAACATGGGTTAGGTTTGGTTGCCCAAAACAGGTTTTGGAGAAATAAATTTGAAAGTTAAAATATTAATTTAATAACATGTGTACTAAAAAGTAAATACTATTACTCCACAACAATAATCTTTCTTTACAAAACGAATTAGTAGGTTATATGCTTAAAAATATCCTATGTGTGACTATTGACCCGTTTAACCCATTTGGCCCGTTACAGACTAAACATAACCCATAGGACGGTTAGTCGTCTATGTTTTAACATAATTGAATGGTATTGAAAAGACCACCTCTGGAACGGTTAATCGTTAGTTTTGACATAATTGAGCATACCCACAGGCCACAACAAAGGGAAGTGTAGGTGTCAGGTTAACTTGATGCTTTTGAAGTAAATCATCTTTTATGTATGATACATAGTTTAATTTCTAATTCAGAGAGTAAAATTGTGGTAATTTGGCGATGTTATAACAGACAATAATGTTCATATGCCATGAAACTTCGTATTCTTAAATTTCCCTTTTCCCTAAGCATTTCTATGTTTAAAATCCATACTGGCCAGTTATAAGTTATGATTACTTTAGATACCCATATAAATATTATGAATACGCAAATATGCAAAAAGTAAAGACATAGTGAAGCTTGCTTGATAAAATGAAGAGATTTACTTACTTGAAAGAGACGGTAGGTATAACAGCAAATAATACCATGAACAACAAAACAACTCCAGAAGTAGGGATTCCTGAATGCACCAACACATCATTCAAAAGTCAACAAAATATATACTACATCCATATTCCAATACACTAAACACTGGCCACCTTACCATTTATATATGGAATCCAACTCAGGAGAGGAATAGATTTCCCAAAATCCTGGGCCCACCACTCTGCACCTGAAATTATATATAACCAGCTATGATATAGCTAAAAATCATTTTTAGTTACAAGGAACAAATAACATATGTTTGAATTACTAAAAGTGGCATACCAACTATTGATGTAAAGAAGTGTGCCATGTATATCAGCATGAGACCCTCTGTGGGTCCATTTACAGCTGGAAGAATTAGTGAGTTGGTAAAATAGCTGCAACATGCAAAAAAATGAAAAATAAATAAAATCAATGTTTTCTCGGAAAATGATGTATTTTTAAGAAACTTGTGCAGGGATTATTTATAAAATTGCAGAAAAACTAAAAGAGGAGGATTGTTTGCACTACTTACTGTTCCCAAGTTGCACCATAAAATGGAACCGCTGAAATAACCCAGAACCAAAATGTATTTCTTCCACACATAGCAGTGCTCCCAAAAGCCAAGGCCTCCAACTAAAACATGCAATTAAAAATTAACAAAAATTATGTTGGAAAATTCCAGTGGGAGAAGCAAGTATAATTAAGCATGAAAGAATATGTACCGCACAAGCAAGGGCATCACATCCTGCACAATCAGTAAAAGCCCTCAATTACATATTTTAGCTCATAAAAATGGTCAAAAAGGAAAAGAAACATCAAAAGAAATGGGTACAAGGGAAATTTATTACACACCATGATCAAAAAGTTCTCCTAATGGACTAGAAGAACTTGTCCTTCTTGCTTGTTTTCCATCAACAGCATCAAAGGTCTAGTATATACATCAAGAAAGTTGGAAGTAAATCAGTAAAAAAAAAACAAAGCTTAAAACTATGATAAGCATGATATAAAGATATTATATGGTGTCCTGCAAAGGTAACTAAAATTTTAATTTTATTAGTGTGAAAAGATCCATATGTCCCAGCTAATAAAACAAGTGACAAACTGAAACTGGAAATGATGTAAATGAAATTTGTTTTCAAACTATTATGTAAAAACGGGAACACTAAAACCTTTTTCACCAAAGTAAAAAACAAACCTGGTACAAGAAAAGAAGTAGTCCATGAGCAAAATGAACCCATCTTGGTGGTGCAGAATCCAAATGAGGTGAGTATATCTAAAAAATGTCCACATATAAAATAGAAGTTAGTCTAACGTGCAGTTGATTCTTAAGAGACAACTTTAATCTCCATAAATATTTAAAAGAAAGCCGTTGTTTTTTGCAAACAGTCTCATTAGAATATATTCTGCCAGAAGAATAGTTTTAAAGCATGCTTTTAATGCCACAATAGAAAGGAAAGAAAAGATGAACATCAAGAACTTTCTCCAAGAAGCAAAATAAAGTATAGAAATAGCTTAACAACTATGCCAACATAAACATACTGAACATGAGAGCACTAATGCAGAGTGTGTAAGACATAAATATAAAAAAAGATAACCAACTCAGGGACTCACATAGCCAAGCACTGCAGAGACAAGCAGGAACATGAATCCTGTGAGGGTAATCTGAAAATAAAAACATGTTCTAACTACTAAGCAAACGAAATGAAAGAGAATTTTTTTAATTTATGTATCAAGGTAGTATAATATGGTTGAAAATAAATGCTTACCATATTAGGCCTGAGGCGTCCATGATATGCAAAAATGACGGATATAAAGCAGTTAGTTGAGTATATAAAAATAAATATATAAATTAACATCAACTGGTGTAAAATTGAATAAATAATCAAACACGTTTGACATATGAAAAACACACAGAAAAAAAAAACTAGAAGGCTACTCACGGCATCCAAAGAGGGAAGAAAGTAACGAATTTGGTCCAAAAAGGTTGCAAGACATATTTTGCAACATAAGAGTGATCAACTCCACTGTACTTGTATTTATGCAGTGCATTAATGCCATGAGCACCTATATACCCCATTGCTTATAGCACTCTTTAGCTTTTACAACCTGCCATTAATAATTTAAAAAAAAGCAAAAGAACAGTCAACTCACAAAATTGAAATCAAATAAATATATAGATAAAATATTGTAACTGCATGATATTTTGAGGCAATACTTTGACTTCATTATGCAACAATGGTGATCAAACATTCAAACCCACAGAAAAGTTGAAGAACCTTTCAACATTCTCTGTGAGTCTGTTGCGCTCCGTTTCAACATACAAATTGCAACAACTGAAGCATAACCCGAACCCCGTTGTCATTCCATGATAAAACAACAATATTCACAAAAAAGACGAAAATAAATAACGTGGCATGTACACATTTATAGCTAAGATTTCAAGCTTCACTTGGCTACTAATAATAATCTGCACATGTTTACCAGTAAGGTGGCCTACTGACTACTGTTGCAGCAATTTCACAATCTCTCTATTTATAGCTCTATTCCTGTTCCTTATTGTTCCAATTCAATAGCTAGGGTTTGAAACAATCATTAGTAACTGCATAAAACTATACACAAATTCAACCACACTTATCCCACACAAAAAAAAGCGACCACAGCTAAACCACAAATCTACACGAAAGTATATCCTTCCGTTCATATCTCTTTGCTAACCTAATAAATAATAATTCATCCAGATTTAAAAAATAAAACATTTTCTTCCTCTACGAAGTGATTCTTCATTTCTTCATAAGGCTACAACCAAAACCAAACCAACGTACCGTATGTATACCCTTTAGAAAAAAGGATTGCAGATTAGATCAATGAAATCATGTATGTTAATAATAATATAAATGAAAAGTAAAAAACGCATAGAATAAAGATGCATATAATAATAATAATAATATAAAACAGATAGAGGGTTAAGTGATGAAAACCTGGTGTGGGAACAATGATGTTGCATGTGCAGAAATCGAAAGGAAGGATTATTAATAGAAAATAAAAAATAAAAACAGATCTGAGATTGAGCGTACGAAGACAAATATATGTAATCAATTTTTTTTTTTTTTTTTTTTTTTTTTTTTTTTTTTTTTTTTTTTTTAGTTAAAACCATTTTAAGTTGGGTGTTATAATTTTTTTTTATATGAATATTTTTTCATTCACAAAAAAAAGGGTAAATTACATAAGGATGGTAGGTAGGCGGGCAACAAGCTGCGCCGCCACCCCTTTTTGAATAGAAAATCCCAATCTGCTAAAAACAAAACCCCGCCCTTGGGGGGTGGAAAAGTTGCTGTGCACTACTCGTTGAACCCGCTCCAAAAACCGCACCGCCTCCGGTGCCAAGGAACCGAACGTGTCGAAGGCCAAGGGAACGAAAACATGCTGATTATCCTCACATGCTTTAGCATGCTTTTCCACTTTCTTGGATTCAGCTCTCATGACCGCTTGCCCGGCCACAAACCCACTATCTCGAAGCCCAACAAGGGGGGACACCCCGGTAAGATCAACACACGCATGTTTCCCACCTTCCCAACCAAAAACTAAGACGTCTGCTGGGCGCAAGGTGGACCTCCCCTCCGCGGGGTCTGTGAGAAAATTAACTGACGCCTCTTTTCTTGCAGAGATCCCCGCTCTTCTAAGGATGTCTGCCAAAGCATCCCGGACAAAATCGTGCCGATATTTAAACCCTGGCAATTCCTTACAATGTAACGCATGTTCCCCATACTTATCAAGGCATGCTTTGCGGCAGACCGGACAATTTTCATCATCGGGGAAAATGGGTATCATCAGCCGATATTTAAGGATTGCCCTGTACTCTACTGCCGACATCCGTTGCCCCAAGCCTTCGATAGGTAACACAGTAAGGAAGTCCTGGGCGTGAGACTTTTGCAGGCATTCTAAGACGGCCTTCTGACGGACGGATAGACGGAAATCCTCCTCCAAACTTTGTGCGATTCGGTTATAAAGAGCATTCGCCAAAGTTTTCTGTGGCTTTTTGGGGGCGGTGTCCTTATTAAAGAAACCGCCAATATCAAAGTCAGGAAGGGATCGTTGTAAAAGGTCAATAGCGCCAGAATAATCCGTGTCAACGTGAGCAACCCCACTATTACGTAATATGTGGTCTTGAAGCCCCCAGGACTGGGATCTGGAGGCCACAAAAGCATAGGCAGCCACGTCCCGGGCTGAGGAGAGGCCTAACCCACCTAGTCGAAGCGGTAAAGTTGCAACCCGCCACTGGAGGTCCCCAAAAAAAGCTCCCCCACAGACAACAATGTCTTCTATGGCCTCCCGAAGGCCTTTGTCGAAACAGGAAACAGCATTTTCCACAAGGGGAGGCTGACAGGTTCGCAAACCGAAGAGCAACTTGGCCACACCCATACATGATCTAAGCAAAAGAAGCTCGCTTTGGGGATCCCGCAATTTAGGGAGGAGCCCCATGAGGTCAACAGCCCGCGCCGCCCTTTTAGCAGATAGATCACTTATGAAACCGGCGTCGCGGCTGACTGCCCCACCAAGCAGTTTGACCCCCCGCTCTGGTCTACCAATGTCACTAGGAAACAGATCTGGCCGGATCTTCCCCCCATCACACGACGGCCAGAAAACCTCAGTTTTTCTAATATTGAGCTGGAGCCCTAGAGATGGCCCCTCCAGGCTAATAATGTCAAGTGCTTTAGCTACCTGAACAGAATCCCCGATAATCGTCCCGTCATCTAAGTACCAAGCATGGAAGGGAAGGTCGCAGTTATTCTGTACCTTTAGCACGAGGGGGTGTAAAGCTAGAGCAAAGAGCAAGGGCCCCAAAGGGTCCCCTTGCTGAACCCCAGCGTAGGCCCCAATACGCTCATCCCCCACATACAACCTAGCTGGCTGAGCATATAGGAACTGAACCCACGGGAAAATGGAAGGGCAGTGACAGTGAACTTCCCGTAACAGAGCAGTGCGATCAACAGCGTTGAAAGCGTTAGAAAAATCAACCGTAAGCATAGCAAGCGAGCCATCATCATGGAACGAATCGAGAAACCTGTTAGCACTATGAAGCACAGCCTCCGCCCCATTTGGAATTCCAACCCCAAACTGAAAGTCTCCTAAATATTTAACAACTTCTTTCCCCACTTTCTTCATGGCCACCTTAGAAACCAGTCTCCTCCATATGGCCCCTACGGCAATAGGGCGGATTCCATTGTCCGGCTTAAGCAGCGGAGTGAGGGGAGCCGAAGCAACATATTCTGCGAGCACCTTGGGGCACAACCCCCCCAGCCATAGATTAACTAATTCAGAGATGGCAGCTAGTAACCCAGATGCCGTAGCTGTCCCTTCGCCACCAAGGGCGTCCATCAAGTGTTGAGCCCGCAAGCCATCACGCCCACAGGATGTCCCTTTCGGGAACGATTTCACACACCGGTAGACACACTCATCTTCCACGGTTAAGGCCGGTTGGGTCAGGGGTAGGGAGGGGAGATTGGGAGGTGGGACAATGGGGTGCTTGTCAATAAGAGCTTGCATGGTAGATTCCCCTGGGGGGGCAATCCCATTGGAACACAACACCTTAACCGCTGCAGTGAAGTGACCATCACTAACCTTCCTAAGGCACTGCTTGACGTTAGGGTTGACCTCATCGGATCCCTCCGCTGACGTTGCCCTCGCCGGGAGGACCCTTCCCTCTTCATCTGAAAAAAGCAACGCAACCAAATCTGCAAAACCGGAACCATCTTTCCACATAGATAAAGCCTGTCGAATGCTGTCACATTGCAAAGACTTACGGTTCCCAGACCTTCTCTCCTGCCTAGAAGACGGAGTAACAACCTTGAGAGTACAACGAGGGAAAAGCAGAAGCTTGACCCAGTTTTCAACAGAACCCGGAGAGGCCACAACCTTGCGAATGGCACTTGTTAAAGCATGCGCAAAAGCCATACGGCAACTAGGGGGGATGCTTTTAACAGTCCTAACCGGGAGAGAGAAAACCCGATCCAGGAGGGCGGCGTCACCCACCACTCCATCCGTTTCTCTTATAGGCTCCATTCCAGGGTCCTTAGGCATCGAAATCCCCACAATGTAATCCCCAGTTGACCCAGAACCCCCAGAGAATGTGAAAACACCATCGGGATGGTGGCACCCTCTACTAAAGGCGTGTGTCCTCATACATCTCCCGCATAACCAACACCCAAAAGTCCGCAAGGTTTCCCCGACCCTGGAAAACAGATCAAAGTCTCTATAAAGCACTCCCTTATAGAAATCCCTACGCTCGTCATCCTTGAAATGGAATTGCTGAAGGTGTGAGATCAGCCTGTTGTAACCGTCAGAACCAGGCTTACCATCTTTACAACCATGGAACTCCTTAAAGGGGCACAACCACACCCCGTTGGAGCTGGCAGCAGCACCTCCATCAGTGCCTTTCAAGGCAATGCGCTTCCCCTTCGCCGGACCCATATAAAGCCGAAAAATATCCCCCAAGAAAACAAAAACAAGGAACCCCCGTCTCAAGATGAGTAGGAGACCGCAAACAAGCCCACCGAAAGACCAACGGAGAGGGAAGCAACTTGCAATTGCCCGCCCTCTCTAGCAACACTACAAAACACCTACACCATTATTATTATTATTATTATTATTATTATTATAATTATTATTATTATTATTATTTACCTACATTAATAATATTATAAAACTTGTCACAGTTTATTATTATTATAAGATATGAAGGCAGGTTAGAATGATCAATATAAAAGGTCGAAGGGGTCGAACGAAGTTCGAATGAAATTGAAAACGGGTCGAACGTAGCTTATGGATGGTCGAATGAGATTTGCGAATGGATACAGAGGGTCGAACGGAAATTGAAAGGGTCGAAAGAGAGTCGAAATTTGAAACTGAACCGTTGGACGGTCGGACGTCGAAAAAACGGTGTCGGAGAGGTGACCGGTGAAAGCAAGTAGGGGTGGGAAGTGAGGTTGTGGATGAAGGAAAGCAAGTAGTGGAAGAGGAGATGAAGATGGAGGTGGATGATTCAGAGAAGGAGGTTTAGGATTTGTAAAAATGGAGGTGGATGAGTGGTTGGTTTTCCTTGTCGGAGAGGTGACCGGTGAAAGTAACCGGAGGTTGGGGATGAATGTCCGGAATCTAAAATCGGCCGGAGAAGAACAGATCCGGTGGGTTACTTTTTAATAAAATAAAATCATAAAAGATTTGCCGGAGAAGAACAGATCCGGTGGGTTAATCAATTATTTGATTTTGTGAAATATCTCCCGACTCCCGCCCCGCTCCACTGGAGGATAAAAACCAGCATAAAGAAAGAGATTCGATTTTTTTGGGTGCACAGGAATATAATATTAAAATAATAACAACTTTTTTATTGGGTTTGATTCCACCGCGTAACCTACACGGGGTTGTCGTAGCCGTTGAGCCGTGTGTCACCGTGTGTGTTACGTCCCTTGTATTTTAAGGATTTTTATTTTGGTGAATTACTATTTTGCAGGTCGTATATTGTGACGTCGTGTGACGCGTCGAAACGTGCAGGAAGACACAATGCGTAAAAGATAATTACAAAAAGAAAATGTAAAACGCAATGCCTAAGACATAATACGCTACACAAAATTTGTAAGACAAGACATAAAAAAAATTGACATGTTTTCCCTTTTGTACTTTTTTTAAAGGGGTGGAGTTATAACGCCCCAAAATCTTTTATTAATCATTATTCTTGTTTAAGTGAATAATAGGATATTACTAACCGAACACATGACCAGGAAATATTAGTATTTCCATCTTGGCCTAGTAACTGAGTTAAATCTGTTATTATAGTGGCCTAGATAAACACATGATGCTAACATGGTTAGTAAAGTTAACCAAAACTAACTTGAGAAGGACTAAACATGCCAAAAACCCAAAGTTAAGTTTTGATAAAAAAAAAAAAAAGAATATGGAGACCATCTCATAGTTAGGAGATCGATCATCACACCTCCAACACACACATAACCAAACTCAAGAATCAAGTTCAATTCAAGCCCAAATCAAAGAGGTTTTCAGTGCATTTGCTCTAAAACGAATCACCAAGGCATAACCATCACTTAGGTAGGGTGTAAATGAGCCGAGCCTGAGCCCGACTAGGCTCGAGCTCGGCTCGTCATGCTTTTCTGAGGCTCGAGATCGAGCTCGGCTTGGTTCGAGACTACTATTCTAAGCTCGACCTCGGCTCGAAAGTAAAAACCTAAAAGCTCGGTTCGAGCTCGCTCACCAATATTATTAATTAAAATTAAACATGTTCAAATGACAAAATTGCATATATAAAAAAAATAATAAAACATTTGTTTGGGCTCGTTTAGGCTCGCGAGCCTATACGAGTTTTGTATAAGGCTCGAGCTCGGATTCGATAACTAAACGAGTCATATTTCAGGCTTAGACTTGGGTAAACTTTATTTGACTTGAATTGGTGATATTAATCAAAGCATGAGATGGGTGATAATTAGGGTTGTCATAAAACATGAATTTAAGAGCTTGTAAAGGTTACTCTAATATTAGAGGATCACAGTACATGATAAATAATGTGTAATTAGCAAAACTCTTGTGTGACAAATGATTCATAAGAATCCATGTTATAGAAAATATTAGGTTTCTTGATACTTTGTAGAAACCACCTCAAAACTAAGAAAATACTAATTATGCTATGCTTATGAATAAAAATCTTGGTTGGGGTGTTCAAATGCATGCTAGTAGTATTGATATTGAGACAGCAATGGATCAATGTGATCTTAACGCTTAAGGGCCTGTAAATGACATTAGGTAAATCGCATATACCAAGTGTTTAATAAAATGCCTCAATGAAACTCGATTTCATTTGGGCCTATCTTTTGGTGAAACTTGTATGAATATATGAAATTGTGCCTATGAGCAAATACCTAAACGTATATGTGAAATACTCAATCATAGGTGCAAAGCTAAAGTATCCGGGGAGCCACTCGAGTAAAGACTTAAGGCAAAAGGGGCACGAGTAAGATATATCATACTTTGAAAGGTATATCAATGGAGATGTCATGTGAATTGGGATACTATTGTGATCCCCAAGGGGTATGAAAACCTTGAAGAGAAACCGTGTCATGAGTCATATGGGTCGGGCGAGTAAGACCAAGAGAAGTGGCACATGTGGCCATGGACACAAGGCATCGCTACTACGGCGGAATGGCTTGGACGGATAATCACTTTGTCAAGTCGAGGCTTGATTAGCCGTGTGTGAATCACAATTAGAAACTTGGAAATCATAAAATTTTATGTTTTCAATTTATACAAACCTTAACGGGTCAAGTAGAAGTGGAATCAACTTACTATGGCATGGTGTTAGGAACCGAATAAGGAAATATACTCGAGATTTAATCACGTAGGAGCTATGTATTGTGACCCAAAAATGAATTTTTAAGAAGCTCCTAACATGATTTTGAAGTTGCACTAAAAGTGCAGCTTGGTGCAAGGAAATTGGGTGAAAATGCTAAGTATAAAAGTGCAGCAAATGAGCAAAAGTTTCCGATGCATCAGCACTGTAGGCCACAACCCCACGGACTGCGGGAGATTAAGCAAACTCTCCGCGGGAGAGTCTAAACCACCGTAGGCTAAGGTTGGTTCGCGGACTGCGAGAGAGAGGACTTGTCCTCCGCGGTCCGCGAGGACGTGTTAGACCACCCAAACTTCTAAATTTTCATTATTTTTAATTTTAATCGAATTTATTAACGTTTAATGGATTATTTGATGATGATTAACCCCCATGAAAACAGGTACGCATAACGGATGATGATCAAGGCTAGATAAAGAACCAAACGTACAAGACTCGTTCTCTTCTGCAACTTTTGAACTTAATCTTTATAACTTGGTTTTTGGAAGGTGTTATCGTTTTCAATACTAACTAGTCTCTGCGTATGTTTTGAATTGCTATGCTTATGTACTACAAGTTTGTGGAACTTATTTAATATGTAATTTTTTTTACTTGAAACTTTCAAACTAAGTTTATTTCCCCATATATTATTCTATAATTACCCGTTTATCAGGAAGGGTGTTACATCTAAAATAAAATTACAATGGTTAAACATGATGGAGAGGATGTAAATGCTCTGACATATACAAAATTACCTCATACAAAATAAACTAAAGCTACTACAATTACCCCAATAAAGAACCTTGGTCCAAGCTCAATTTTTAACCCAAAATGAATGTCATAGCCTTTGCGAAGGGTAACCAATTAAAGATCATTGGCCCAAGCTCAATTTTTAACCGAAAAAGGAAAGTCATAGCCTCTACAAAGGGTAACCAACTAACATGATGAGTTATTCGTACATCCTATTAGAATTACTATTCTCATCAATGTACAAGTTGAGTATCATTATTTAAGGAAAAAAATGTAATTTAAAAATAATGTTTAAACTTTCAACGGACCTTATAAGTTGCTAAACACTATTAGTTTTCATATCTAAATAGGTTAAAGACCAACTGATTTGTTAAGCACTATTTAAGACATGCTAAATAGGACGTGGGTTGGGAGTTATAGTAACATACACGGTCTCACAATTGAAAAAAACTCTAATTTTGAAATCGCATTTCACATTTTCCCTCTCTCAACCTCACCGTCAATCATATTCACAACCCTTAATAAATGACAGCCTCACTCTTCACGTCCACCGTCCCCGTCAACCATCTCCCCCGCATCTTACTCCGCTCCGTTATTGTGTCCTACCGTGCTAACCTATTATAAACAAGTATGTGTTCGTGTTTGGGAAAAAAATGACACGATAAGTACTGGGCCGAAAATACGACACAATTTTATAACTAGATATGAGTATAAGATTACCAATACCCAGTTTAGACCATTCTCATCCATAGAATCACCCAAATTCCCAAAGTTTATAACATAGAAGTTCATGTATTTTCTTTCACTTTGAAGGTTATAACGAAAAGAGAAAAAGGTAAAAGAAACACATACAAAACAATATTAAAATTCAACAAAACCCAATTGGCCAATTGAGAACATCACATCGTAGTAAGCAAAGCGTGTGTAGAATGTAGATTAGATCAAACCAAACGCAACAATATGTGAAAGGAGCCCAATGTGATCACGTCGTACATTAGGCCCGTCCAGCCGCAATGTAAACTCCAAAACCCGAAGCCCACATCAGCCGACTTCACACAACAACGCAACGACACACACACACCCACCCAACCAACCAACCAACTCGGACCAAACAAACGCCACACCACACAACGGAGACGACCACCACCACCCATCGGATTTTGACGTCACCCTATTCCACCATCACAGGTATCTTTTCCCTAACTTAATTTCACAATTCTCTTCCCAATTTACCCTCAATCGATTCCACCAATAATTAGGGTACACAATCATCCAATTCCCTCCTTCCTTCTTCAATTACCAAATGTGGTTTATTTATTTACCGATTTATCCCTCTACCTCTACTTAATAATATCTTTGTACAGAGGATTGGATTATTATTACTTTGTATCTTCCAACTAGAGAGCTGACTTTTTTACTTAACTATGCAAATCTGTTGTTTGTTGTTTAATGTTTAAGCTTCACGTAGTGTAAGGTTATTATGTTATTCGTAATTCGTTCAGTGTAAGGTTATTAAACTGTCTGTATACATATGAGTATTGGAAGTGTTTTAAGTTAGTTTTAAGCTATGGCTGCAAATGCAAGATTTGAATCGGCGAGTTCCTCTGAGCCGGGGTTTTCTGGATCTTATTCTAATGGGAAAAGGGGGAGTGTGGGACCTGGTTTGGATAGGTCTGGAAGCTTTCGGGAAGGGTCGGAGGGTCGGGTGTTTAGTTCGGGGTTTGCGGTTACAAGAAGTGGGAGTAGCACGTCGGGAGCGGCTGGGGGTTTGCCGCCTTTGTCTCAGTGTTTGTCGCTTGAGCCGATTCCGATTGGTGATAGGAAAAGTGATCGGTCGGTTGAGTTGAAGAGGGTTATGGGTATTATTGCGGGAAGTGGAAGTGAAGATAGTTCTTCGGGGGCTGCTGGTTCGGTTCATTCGAAGCCTTCGTCTCCGTTGGCTGTTGCGGAGGATTTGAAGCGTTTGAGATCGAGTGTTGTGGATACGTGCAATACGGCTAGGTACTTTTTGTTACTTTAGCTATTACAACTTTAAAATGTGTTTAGTAGGTTTAGTATTTCATGATACAACTTTTTAATAGGGGAAGGGCAAGCAAATTGGATGAACGTTTGCATAAGCTGGATAAATATTGTGACGGTGTAAACACAAAGAAAGCACAGAGGAATGAAATGCTTGCTAGTGATCAAGCAGGCTCTTTGAACTCAAAGATTGGAACTCAGATTCACAGAAATCCCACAGAACTTGTAACTCAAAGAGCAGACGATCGCCCTAAGAATGTTCTTTTGAACAAGCGTGTTCGCACTTCAGTTGCAGAAACAAGGGTTCGATTCTTATATGCTTTTGAAACACTTTTTTTTTTATATTTTATGGTAAAACTATTAAATCGCTTCATGTAACACCCAGCTGCTTTTGGTGACACTGCATCATATTAACTGTTTTGTTTCTTGAGTAATTTCTTATGCACACTTAGAATTTAACATATTGTGAAGTTTGTTAAATATGTATATTTTTTAAAATCTAAAATAGTCGGAATTCCGGAGTAATGGTCTAAGAAAGCAGTCTGCGGTGATGGCTAAAGATCGAGATTCATTCAAGGATAATGTTGGAGAATCTGATATTTTAGAAGAAAAGGTTCAGAGGTTGCCTGTAGGTGGGGAAGGATGGGATAAAAAGATGAAAAGAAAACGTTCTGTAGGAACGGGTTGTACAAGATCTATGGATAACAATGGAGACCCGAAAAGAACCATTCAAAACAAGTCTGTTAGTGAACCCGTCTTGCAAACAAGTGACACCCACCCTTACCGGTAAACTATTTATTTTAAAGAAAGATATGTGGTTACATTATACTAGATTCGGTTCATGCCATACTAAACAGCAAAAGGTTCAGTTGTGACTTGCATATAAATATTTAGATTGTATTGCAGATTAGGAGCTTCTAATGGTACTGGTAATACTCACAAACCGGATAACAGGTCAGAAGGGTCATCTTTGTCTAATGGTTCCCGGGCTCGTATGTCTCCCAGAAATGAACTCGAGGGGGTCTCCAGAGATATTACCGGTGAATCAAATAAGGAAAAAATTCTTGCGAAAGGAAATAATAAGTATGTGTTTAGCTTTAATATGACGTGTATCATAATTATGCATTTCTGTTGTCTAAACCATATTCTATTTTCAGGTTGAATACTCGCGATGATAACTATATTCCCAGTGGTAATTTAGTGACAAAAGGTAAGGCTACAAGGGCTTCACGTAACGGTGCCATGGTGTCAGCCAGCTCAACACCAAGTACACCTCGCTTATCTGGAACTCCAGAAAGCTGGGAGAACGTGACAGGCGCCAGCAAAATCCCGTCAAACGGTGGAGCTACAAATCGGAAACGGGCTATGCCCACAGGCCCATCTTCTCCTAATATGGCTCAGTGGGTTGGTCAGAGACCACAAAAAATTTCTCGAACCAGGAGATCAAATCTGGTCTCACCTGTCTCAAATCAAGAAGAAAAACCGTTATCATCTGACAGCTGTTCACACTCTGATGTTAGTGCTAGATTAGCTTCTGATGTGACCAATGGTCCTGTTGTTTCTAAACCCTTAAAACCTAAACTAGAGCCGGTTCAATCTCCATACCGCTTGTCTGAAAGTGAAGAATCTGTTGCTGGTCAAACTGTTGAACCTTCTTTAGCGATTGGAATGAAGGCCAAATCTGTAGTTAACGAAGAAAGTGGCGAGGGAGTGAAGAGACAGGGCCGCAGTGGAAGAGGCCCGTTAATCGCAAGGGCTAGCTCTTCAGTAACTGGGGACAAGTTGGATAACACACCCATGGTTAAGCCAATTAGAAGTAATAAACCTGGTCCTGAGAAGAATGGAAGGTGCTATATTTTATTTATTGAAATGACAGTTTTTATTTAATCCTCTTTGAGTTTGCTTATGAAATGATGCATTTGTTTGCCAGTAAGTCAGGGCGGCCTTTGAAAAAGCTCTCAGACCGAAAAGGGTTTTCACGTCTTGGCCATGTGCAGAATGGTGGTTCTGATTGTACAGGTATGGTGCTATTGGATTCAATGAAATAACATTTTATATAAAATATGACAGGTTTTTAATGATATTTTAGGGAAATCTGATGATGATCGTGAAGAACTGTTGGCAGCTGCAAATTATGCTCGTAATGCTAGCTGTAAGACGCTTACTTCCCTATTTTTTTATTTTAGGTTCAAAGTTACAGTGCAATTTAGTATCTATGTTTTGACTTCTGTAGATCTAGCTTGCTCAAGCGCTTTCTGGAAAAAAATTGAACCTATATTTGCTCCTGTCAGTTCAAAAGACAAAACCTACTTATCCACACAGGTGGGAACTGTTTATAACAGTATAGTTGAGTTATTTTATATGTGCACTGTCTCATTCAGATATTCAATACCCATTATTGATTTTTAATTTGTCAATCACTTGTATGATGCTTTTGAAGCAGCTAAAAGAGCCTGATATACAGGAAAGCTTCCCTCAGTTTCATGGTCGTGCAAATAATGTTGCGGTACTTCTTCGAGCCTGAACTCTTGTTATGTTTACCTTTTATGTCCCAAAATAAGTGTATCATTTTTTCTGCAAGATTCATGCATTTGCTACAATATATTGTTGTCGAATTTTGATCTACATATTGTTTTGTTGTTAAGGGCTATTTTGAGTGTTTTAATTTTGTATTTTTAAATTTTTTTTTTGCTTTCTCAGATGAACGTTACACATGAAGTCTCCGTGTATGATACAAATTGTTCTGGAGAAAGAAACATGCTTGTGAAGCATCAGGGAAGTGAGTCTTTTTCTGGGAGACTTGATTCAGATAAAACGTCTAAAGAAATCATCCCATTGTTCCAAAGAGTATTATCAGCACTCATTATAGAAGAGTCCGTTAATGAATTTGAAGAAGAAAATACAGAAAATATACCACTTCAAGATACTTTTGGTAATTCAGCTTACGATACATTTCACCATGATGATTTCAGTGAGCCTAGAAAGAAGGCTAGGAGGGAAGTTGAACAGGAAACCATGTTTCAAAGTGTTCATTCTGTGAAGTTGTCTTTTTCTAGCAATGGATGTACCGCCAACGCTTTTAGAAGCCCTACCATTAGTGATTCTCCATGTGATGATGTGGCGTTGGCTGGGATCTCAAAGAATTTGGTCAACAGGCCACAAGTGATACACATGGAAGGTTTTGGCATTCCTTCATTTGATAATCAGCATGAACAAATGCGTTTAGATGACAAACTTCTTTTGGAACTCCACAGCATAGGTCTATATCCTGAGCTAGTGGTACGCTCATACTCATTTTGCTTAATGTATAATTTACAATCGACACTAATGACCTAATGGTCCAGTCGTATGGTGCTTGCATCCCACAAAAGTGATGTGGGTTTAAATCCTTGCAAGTGCAAGGTTGGATGGTATTTAGATGTAAAAAATTTGTTGATAAAAAATGATTTACAATATTGACCAATGTACTTATGAATGGGTCAATTTGGGTTACGTTTAATCTCTGAAGGGTCAGATTGGTTGAAAAGTTATTTCAAAAGAAAGGTCAAATGGGTTGAAAGTCTCCCATATAATTGGTTATTTTCCATATGCATATGTGACCCTGTATTCATAAAGAGTATTACAAACTTTGTGCTAAAAGTGTTTTGGGGCAATCCAAGTGAGCCACATAACCCATTTCCTTACCGGGCTCATCCATTTTGTCACTTCTACTGCGGAATGGGTCTAACTTCTGTGTTCACTGGATGACAGCCTAAGTTGGATGAAAAGGAGGATGAAGCAATCAAGCAAGAAATTAACCAACTGAAGACAAGACTTCGACAACAGGTTCTAACAATGAAACTTAATAAAGTATGATATGTTATCTAGAGGTATCACTAATAATTAATTTTCTTCCAATTTTACATAGAATTATAAGAAAAAGGCATACTTGGAGAAAATATGTAAAAGTATTGGAAGCAGCTTTGTAGGGCGGTAAGAACCCTATACACAGATCTCTTATTGTCAATTTATAGCCCAGTTGCATAGTGATCTCTTAGCTCTAAGTTTAAACGTCATCTGGTGGTTATGCAGAGATCTTGAACATCTTGCAATGGATAGATTGGTGGAGCTAGCTTACAGAAAACTTCTGGCAAGTTCTAATCCTTAATTTGCTTGTCTTTGGCTAATTGACTCATATTTAGAATCCAAATTGATAAAGTAGTATCCAGAATTGGTCAAAACTATGGAGATTCTAGATTGTTACGTAATACGGATCGAATAACCTTTTTAAATCCACGTGTTTTTTTTTTGGCAGGCTACTAGAGGACCTTCTAGAGGTGGGACTCCAAAGATTCCAAAGCATGTTGCACTGGCATTTGGAAGGAGAACTCTTTCCAGGTGTCGTAAATTTGGTAAATCAGGTGTAAGTTGCTTTAACATGGTCCCACTTCGAGATATCCTTTTTGCTCCACCAGATATCGACTTGGAGACTGCTGCCAACACAGGCACCAAGTATATTGGATTTCAGAATCCCCACCCATCTGGTAAGCCAGTTTCACTATCCACTGCTGTTGTGTTTTGATTCACTTACCCGTATGGCAATCTAATATGGTGGTAAATTACCAAATGGACACCTATGATTTGCCAATTTTACTAAACAACAATGGCATTTGAGCTATTGACAGATTTTTGTATAAAGTTAGATACACAACATTGTGGTACCAGATTACTCGTATGTTATGCAAGATAATGCTCATGCTAGTGGCAATTTTAAAGCGTTTACTAACGAGTGCGTTGATGTAATAATTATCTAAACAGATAGGGTCAAATGGGTCAAAGGTCACCCACAATGTATTTTCAATGTGTAGAAGCTCATAAATAGGTTTATAAAAAATATTGATTATAATAATATTGTTTTTATAATCGTGTTTAGCGGGTTAAGTATTTAATAAAGCTTTTATATTAGACATAAGCAGTTCAACCAACTCGACCCGTACTAAAAATTAAATATTTTGGCCCATTACCCACCCTGCCCATTTTGCTGTCTCTAGCTTGTGCATATCGTTTGACACATCTGATTTCTGGCATGGATTGCAACTTGTGATGAAAGTATTATTGTATCCACCAAAGCTGTAATTACTTGTCTAGATGGTTTTATATCTTTTATATTTTGTTATCCTAGATCTCATGTATGTACATGGCCATTAGAGGGTATTTGTTTTAACATATTATTTTTTTTTATATCTTGCATCAGATGAGGCTTTTGCCATAAATGGACCAATATCAAATAGAGGAAAGAAGAAAGAACTTTTACTCGACGATGTCAGCACTGTTTTTGGTGGGAGGAAAATAAAAGCAAACCCCCAACAAAACGCGGGTCAAATACCAACTTCGGGTAACCAATCAACAAGAACACTCCACCCTGTACAGCCTTCTCTATATAGGGAGAGTCGGATGGTCCACAACAATGGGCCTAAAGACATGGACAACATTGACGCACTTCAAGATTTAGACCCGATTGATGAATTAGGGGTAGGTGGTCCTCAGGATCTGAGTTCATTACTGAATTTTGATGATGAGGAATTACAAGACCATTTTTCAGCAGGACTTGAAATACCAATGGATGATCTTACTGAATTGAATATGTTTTGATAAAAAACTTGATGGTTTGATTTTTATTAAAGCATTGCAGTGCAAATGTATATTATTGTGGAAAAGGTAAGATGTCATGTAACCAACCCATCATTTGTAATTATAGTCTCCTTTTTCTTTTTTCTATCTTCTTTTTTGGTTTATTCTTCAATATTAACAAATGTTTTTATTTTTAAACTGGTCAGAATGAATCAATGTCATGTGTTTTTGATATCTGTATAATGCTTTTTTGAATGGAATTATGAATCCTCCCCTGCAGATGAGTGAATATTGTACACTTTTCCGTTTGAACCTTTTTTGTTTTCATCAAACCCTTTTACGGTATGGTAAATTATAAAAGTAAAACTAGTTGTTCCTATTAAAACCATGTGTGTATTGACCTGTTACACAGCCCCCCACTTAGAGCATCTACAATGGTAGGGGTGGTTTGGAATTTCAAAACGCCACCTCACCATGCTACATCAATCCAAACCACAACTCTTCTAAATCCATTTTTTCCTATAACTATAAACCATTCCGAAGCTCAACCTCATCACCTATTTTTCCTTATATTTTTTTTATAGCCACGCAAAAAAAATGTTTTTTTTTTAATTTATTCAAAAGGGCCCACCATATTTCAAACCAAACTTATTCGCTCAGCCAAACCTTCCCTTCAAACCACCAACCGGACCACTCTTACAATGCACATCGTGCAGTGCACTTCCACCCATCCGCTTCAAGCGGACCTGTCCAAACCAAACCCATTGTGGGTTCTCTTATTTTGCCATTTTCAAAATGAAGCCATAGATGAATTTCCCAATTTGGGCATTTAACTTCATTCGAGCGGAAAGAGATCGCGCTATTCTTATAACAAACAAGGCCGTTGTCTTGTCCAAACACACATAAGTTTGAGGTGTGCTCGCTTTTGGGATTTTCGTAAGAGGAATTGAATTGAGGGAATTTAAATTTGTCAAAAAAATCTAAAATTTGAAGCAATTAGAATCTATAAAAGAGATTTAATTTTGTAATACAATTAGTGGCAAAACAAAATTCTTAATAAATTAAAACCGTAAAGGATTATGATTGAGTCTTGTCAGTCTTTATATTGAGACACCCCAATATACTCCATATTAGCTAACGTGGAGCATTTTTGGCCCCACCAATACGCTTAGTACTAGTCAATACGGAACATTGATGACGTTAAAAGACAAAACTGCAAGTGGAGTTGACTTGTAGGGACCGTCAATACGCCTCATATTGGCCAATATAAAGCATATAGGGGATACCGATACGCTTTATATTAGCCAATATGGGTACATATACGCTTCATATTACCCGATATATATACCATATATGCGGTGGGAGATGCTTAACTAGATGGAAGTGTCTTGATAGATGATAGATAAAAGTAAGAGGGTGTTTCATGTTTGGGATTTGCTTATTTAAGTGCAGGTAAGTGTAAACCTTTTACTTGTTCTCCAAATCAATAAATAAATTAGGAAACCCAGAACAAAAAACCATTCCGGGCGGCTGCTGTGTGACGAAGCTAGTACATCTTCCATTAACCTTGTCAGTATATATACTCTATATATATCTCGTTTTCTTATCGTACACTATTGCACGAGTTCCTGTCCTGATTTAGATGAAAGAAAACCTCATCTCAGGTTTTCTTTTTTCACTATTCTGTGCTTCATTTTTCGTTTGAATTTCTGATAAACGAGATAATTCTCACTAGAACGTTAGGTTAGAAGTTAATTGAATCATTTTTAGGATGTCAACTCAACTGGCTTATTTTCACCTTCAGAATAGATGTGAAGATTTTAATAATAGTGCACAAGTTTGTTGCTAATAGATGGTACACTAATGCTGCCTTTATATATGCAATACACTCAATTTTATTGGAATCAAACTCTCTACATTAGATCTATGATGTGAAAACACAACTAGTTTTCTTCGAATGTGATAATGCTGTACATCAAATTAATGTTGGAGTTAATCGTTGCCCCCATCGGGTCCCTGAACAGAATGCAGTGGGTCGTGCACTACAATTTCTAGATGTCGAAGAACCATAGCTTTGTTTTCGGTTGGATAGGTTTTGCTATCCAAAAGGGGGTTGCGGCGCAACTTGTTGCCTGTTTACCTACTATTCTACCGTAAATTTCAATTGTTATCTAATGTTATAGTGTTTAGTATATTTAAAAAATATTATATGGCTTTAAAAAGGTTAATCGTTTTGTTCACATAACCGAATGAATAAGGGATATAAGTGTATTTTTAGTTGAGTTTTACGCATGGAGTCGTATTCCAGGTTAAGATATTGAGTATTTATATAGTTTCCTGTTTGAGTGGTTTAGGTTTCTTGTTTTCCAAGTTGTTTTGGTGTTTCTGTTCTAGTCGATCTGGGCCTTCAATTAAGATGTTCATGTGATTTATCGATTTCTTCCTGATTATAGAGGACTAGTGTCTTAATACATTGTTTTTGTTGTTGCAGATGGATTATTGACCTTGATTTGTTATTTTTTATACAAATATGAGAACTGCAAGTTTTATCTGGGATGTCTGTAAATCATCATTCACATTTGGGTTGATAGGTCTCACCGTATCAGATCGTGTTGCTAGTGTTGTCCATGTACGGGGATTATCTATGTCGCCCACATTCAATCCTCCAAATAACTCTTCTTTGGGCTTATTGACCGGTATGTTTCTATTTTTAATAGAAAACTAAAGCAGTTTTATGTGTGCTAGTTCACTTTTATTATGCCAGTTGGACACTTGGAGTTTTGTTTATCGAGTTCTTGATTCATCTACAGATGACCATGTCTTAGTGGAGAAACATTGCCTTACGGATTACAAGTTCTCACCTGGTGATGTCGTAGTTTTCAGGTATAAATTAGTTTTTTTTTTCCTTGGTATTTTATGTGTTTTACCTTATTTTATTGAATTTTCCAGCTTGAAATCTTGATTCGTGTGGAGTATATTGCATAATTTGAATCTTGATTTGTTGAATAGCTGGTATCTTAATGCAGCTCCCCGAGAAATTATAAGGAGAAACAAATAAAACGTATAACTGGCTTGGCGGGTGATTGGATCAGTGTTCCTTTCTCATATGATGCTGTGAGGATTCCTGAAGGTCATTGTTGGGTTGAAGGAGACAATCCAACTGACAGCTTGGACTCCAGATCCTTAGGCCCGGTATGTCGGCTTCTTAATACCTTCTGACTTTTGTTGGATCATCTTCTTTAACTAAAGTTGGGAATTTTATTTATTTACTTATCAACGGATTGATGGTGGTTTTGGGCTTATGGTTTATGTTTTATCTCTAAGTCTCTAACAGGTTAAACTAAAGGATTTAACTATAATGATGGGTTAAGCATGTTAAAATTTGTCCTAGTTGTATTCAAATGCATCAAAACCTTCTTTATAAGTTTTATTAACAACGGTTAGACTACTTTTGTAAGTATATAATTTTTGTAATCATACTTAACACTTATCTATAAAGTTTAATAATCGCGCAACGTACAAGTATTGACCTGCAATCCAAATGCATCCATTTGATCAAACCCATTTTGACCCATTAAACATCCCGTTCATGTGCCATCTCTACCTCTAAACAAATACATTAAATTGAAATTTGATTTGAAAATGTTAACAAATTGTTAGTTCTTAGCAGATTCCGCTGGGGTTGATTCGTGGAAGGGTTACACACATTCTCTGGCCGCCTCAAAGAGTCCAGAAAGTTGATAGAAAGCTTCCTAGGAGTGGACTTACTTTCTAAGGTGAGATTAAATACTCAGTTAACAGCGGTGATGAAGATCTATGAAGATATGAATACAATGCCAGAATTTTTTTAGATTTATGATGTGTTCTTTAAAGTTTCGATTCTGAAGGTGTCATAGGGGGGTATTATTTTGTTTTAGTGATCATTCTGCAAGTGTCTAGAAAGATTATTTTGATAGAGGTTATGCATCATGAGGATGTTCTTTAAAAACAAATACATGTGATAAACTAATTTTAAACTTTACAGCCCTATTTCTGGCTCGGGGAGACGAGATATAACACAACATCTTCATTGAGATCAATTGGAACTAGAATGGTCCTAAGTCCAACAAGAGGGCCTTTGTAGCAAAAGTGATGTGCTTATCATCTTTACTTATTTGCCATTGGAGAGGATGATTTCATAACACTAAATTTTTGCAAGGATATTTTTTCATATTCTCATACAATTTTTGTTGTTTGTATAATTGACATAACTTGATTCTCAAACCTATATGATGAAACAGATGTTGCGCCACGGTCTGTAAGTCTTTAAGAACATACAAAAAATATGGTTTTACGTTAGATTGATTTTAGCCCCAATATAAATGTCAAGTTCGGCCACTTTCGATGGTTTCTTTTTACATAGTTATCGTTCTTTGGTAATATAATGAATGCGAGAAGCTAAGAAGGCCCCTCAAGAGGTTAGAAAACCATTAACTTCAAACTCTATTTTCATACGTAGACGAGTAGCACATGTTGCTGTCTCCTACTTAAAAATATCGTAAGTGTACATATGCCGATACACCAACAACCGAGGACATGCACATTTATAAAACCAGGAGTGTTATTTTTAGGACATTGGATCTCTATGGGATCAATGTCCTAACAATGCGGCAGAAGCAGTACGTTATCTGCGAGTACATTTACCAATTTGACATAGTGGCACTACTTATTCAGGCTTTCTACATGTGATGATCGAGTATTTGATCACACCCTTCTGGAATCCTTCAACCATCAATCCATCCTGTTATCAAATTCAATACAGAAAGAACTAATATACATACACACATTCATTCATTAAAACTTCAGAAATAATGTCACTCTAAGCGAAAGTGATTGTCTCAATAGAACCGGAAGAAATGACCCCTAAGAACAGCAGTCAAGCTGGAAAAAACAATAAGTTTTAGGAATATTGGATTTAAATAATCCCAACTATCAGCTATTGGCCAACACCAGTCCCAGGACAAGAGGGAAGGGGGAACCACACCCCTTAGTCTTATAATGATGCAGGTTTTGTGTATTTATACGCATTTTTCAAACTGGTTAAAAACTGCTGCAGTAGCAATATACCGAAACGCCACTTACTCCATAGTATTGCTTTGGTAATGGGTACGAGGAGCTACTTTTATTTCATAAACTAACAAAAGGTACACGAATATATTTCAAACATCGACCATGTAGTGATCAGGGTGGCTATAGAAACTACAACTATTGACCAGATCATGTTTGACAAAACCAGAACACGCAGGCTTGGATTTTAGGTGATCCTTACACAATAACCAGACCTAGGTTTCGGACTTTCGGTCACCATAACATAATCCATTACCTCCATAATCATATCAGCACTAATTTTGAGAATAAACTCTGTGCACTGTACAGTGTACACCTGAGGCGGAGTGCAACAAAGCCTCTTTATCAATCATAAAATCATGGGGGTGATAAATATAGATTTTAAACTTTTGATTCTAGTTAGATGATATTAAATGTTATATAATAGTTATTTTTACTTATTTTCTTTGTTTTTTTAGTCTCAGGCACTTGCTTTTTTGCACATACGCCCCAGGCGAGGCTTTTGCGCTTGATTGCGCCTACCACCTTCGATAACTATGATATATAGCTAATGATAAACAATATAAGAATGAAGATAAACAAAACCGCACAACTAAATCTCAAAACATAGGCTTCTTAATCAGACAAAAGTTTGGTTTAAAAAAAGAAACTTGATCTTGCTACAATAAACAAAAATCAGAAGCAGCAAATGGGATTTTCATGTCATGTCATGACATAGTCTAAACATAACTAGCACACCTTTCATGACTCAAGTATTAGTAGCCCTGGTGTAGATTTGCTGACTAGCATGTGCAGATACCATCCTGATTGCACCTCTTGCCATCAAATCCTTGATTGCCTTCCTTGCCAATGACCCATTAATCTATAACAAAAACAAAAAGTATAAATTTATACAAATTTAACAAAAACTGCATAAAGGATTTGTAAAAGAATATAACAAATGAGTACCCTCAATCTGTCTGATAAAATGGAAGGAGTAATGAGCTTGAACTTTGGAGCTTCAGAAAGAAGCTTATCATAGGTGGCCTTATCAAACAGCACCATGTTGTTCACCTTCTCCTTTTGCTTTCCTTTGCTCCATTTCTATAATTATATTATAAATAATAATAAAATATATACCATTTTTTATTTAACAATAAAAATAATAATCATTAACAAAAAAAATGTTAAAGAATTGACCTTCTTTTTCTGCTTTCCACCGCCAGACTTGGCTGGTTTAGATGATGGAGGAGGAGCCTTTTCTTTCTTGGGAGCCTAAATTTAGCATACGATAATCACATTATTAAGCCATAGAATTATAGTAACGAAAGTAACGACGACGATGAATAGTAAATGAAAAAACTGAATGAGTTGAACTTACCATGAAGTCTGATTATCTGTGCTACTGCTTGATAAGGGTTAAACAAGAGGAAGAGGCTGCGCTAAGAAGAAATAGAGCTGGTTTTCTGTGTTTATTTGATTAGTATTTATATCTAGGGTTTGCTTTAAAGCTCTTGGTTAAGTTTGTGGGCTGTGTGTATTGGGCTGGGCTATTGGGTTGGGTTATTTGTTAAACTAATCAATTTCTTTTCTTTTTTTATGTGACAAAAAAGATTTAAGGGATTTAATATCAGTATACGTATTTTAAGTTGATTTAATATCAATATACGTATTTTACACTTGCTATATATGTAGAAAAATAATATGCACATACATATAAATTATAGTGGGACATTTGTTTTTTAAAAGGGAATTGTAAAAAGAAACATTTTTGGGTTCAACATTATACTTTAATCATCAGTGACGGAGCTTGAACACATCATGTGTTGGAGACCCGAAAGTCACGAGACCCTTAAATTAGAGGGAGGACTCAATATGTATAAAATTTCCGAATGAAAACAAAATTATGCATCTACAATCATAAAATACACAAACAAATTGTATATATCTATCTGATGTCCTCGATTTCTCGTAATATCAAAAATGTTTTGCAACTTATAACCTAATACAACTTCAAGGAAAATAAAGGAGATACATAACAAATAATATATATTAAAAAAATTGAATTAATAAGTACACAAATCAAAAGTTATACATGTTGGAATAAATATACGTTATGTCTTGTATATTTATCAGTATAGCCATTATAATCATTTATATTATGTTTGATCAATTGCTAAATACTCTAAGCCCATAACTGACTAGTCTTTGATGGACAGACTTGTCATTAGTTAGGCCTAACTAGAGTGTCCCCTGGGTATGCATAAATAGGAAGAGATTACTAGGGTTGAAGGATGATGAACACAATCATAACACCACAATACTTTCGTCACTCACCCTTTCTCCCATAACGATTCTGCAAATGATCATTAGCCATCATAACTGCATACCATAAAGGGAACTCGATCAGACTGACAGTTATGTCGACCTCAACGCTTTCAGCATCAGTAGCAGGTCTCACGAATCTCTCAGGTATATTCTTATGTGTTTTCCATTACTTACTAACGAAATCGATGCAACAATACAATAAATTGTTCCATGTTTTTTATTGTTACAAAGATTAAACATTCATGTTTGAAATATGAAATGATTATTTTTGTGATTTCTCTTTGCTTTATCTTTTTTTTTTTTTGCAAACAAACTTTCATTCAACAACAAAACACGACGGAGAGGACCTCAGAAAAAGGACCACACCCGCGCAAAATTACAACATATACAAAGGGTTTCTAACCCAATCAGTCCAAACAATCCTATTGTACTTCGACCTATATTTTAGCCATATGAAAGACATTTTCTTAATCAAAGCGACTACATCCACAACTTTAGGCTCTCCCTGTTGAAACACCACCTTGTTCCGCTCTTTCCAAATGGCCCATATCGTCACCCATAAGATCCCTCCGATAATCTTCTTCCCTTTCGAAAGGTTAACACTCAGACTAGGCCAATTAAGAATCGAATCAAGCTCCACGAAATCAGCAGCATTTAACTTGCACCAATTCCAAATACCAGACCACACCACTGAAGCAAAAAAACACCGGAATAGAACGTGATCAATCATCTCATCCGCAGCCTTACACATAGGGCAGATACTGCTCGGCACATTAACATTCCTTCTAATCAGCTCTACACATGTTGGGATTCTACGTTTATCGACTCTCCAAACCATAACATTCACCTTAATCGGGACCCAAGTGAACCAACGAAAATTACTTCTGCCATTGTGCCGCTGCATAAGATCCTTCACTGCTGCAACAGAAAAACCAGCATTCGAGTTCTTGTTCCAAAACCATTTATCCACTCTATTCACCAACCGGACCTGAGACAGCATATGCAAAACATCTTGTTTTTCAGAGATACCTTCTACAGAATAAACATTAGAAACCCAATCTGCCGACATATCGTATTTCACCCCGTCAAACACAATCCGGGAACTCACTGGACAGTCTTTGTTTTTTTCCACACCGAATAACGAAGGCCATCTTCTAAACAAAGGGGTCTCACCGTACCACACGTCCTTCCAAAAACACACGCAATCCCCATTTCCCAAACTGCAGGTAATCAGACTTGCAATCGGCTGCCCATTAATGCGAACCTTCTCCAGCAGATTGACAATCGCCTTCCAGCTACCGGGAAGCGACCTTTTGACCGGTAAAAACGACCACTTACTCCGACCTCCATGGATACTAATCATCATTTTCCTCCATAGCCCTGCATGGTTAGATTTGAATCTCCAGGCCCATTTTACCAATAACGCCACATTCACCTCGCTCAACTTAGAAATGCCCAACCCCCCATATTTTTTAGGCCTCGTAACCACTTCCCAAGCAACCCAATGTATACCTTTATTATTTAAATTCCCGCTCCACAAAAATCTTTTCATCACACTTTCCAACTCTTCAATCACCGCAACTGGGGCTTTGAAAATAGATAAATAATATACTGGAAGACTCGCAAGCACCGATTTAATCAACGTCAACCGACCACCCATCGATAACATTTTCGCCTTCCAAGATAGGAGTCTATTCTTCACCGTGTCAATAACCATTCCCCAATGTGTCTTTTTATTCATGTTCGCGCCAATCTTTATGCCAAGGTAAATGAATGGTAAAACACCTTTAGTGCATCCCAACACTTCTGTCATAAGATCCACTTCCAAAGCCGGCACCCCAATACCAAAAATGTGAGACTTTTGGACATTAATTTTGAGGCCAGAAATTAAGTGGAACAAACGTAAAAGCCTCTTTGTCATGATAATATTATTGTGCGACCATGCCCCCATTAATAAAGCGTCATCGGCGTAAAGCATATGGGAAATAGTCGGACCCCCCCTATTAACTTGGATCCCCTCAATGTCACCCAACGAGCAAGCCTTTGACACTAAATTTGCCAAACCCTCCATCACAATAATGAACAAAAAAGGCGACAATGGATCTCCTTTCCTAAGCCCTTTTTGACACGAAAACTGAAACGTAGGCGATCCATTTACCAACACCGCGGAGCGAGCAGACTTAACAATACCTTTAACCCAAGAGCACCATTTTTCCGGGAAGCCCATCTGCGACATAATAGACAACAAGAAGTCCCAGCTCACGTTATCATACGCCTTTCCAAAATCTATCTTCATAAAGAAAGCCTTTTTATTGGATTTCTTTAACCACCCAATCAACTCATTAAGAACCAAAGGACCATCCAAAATAAACCGCTCCTTAAGAAAAGCGGATTGCGAGTCTGAGATCACATCACCCATAACAAGTTTTATTCTAGTCGCTATCACCTTTGAAATAACTTTATTAATGACCCCTACAAGATTTATAGGACGGTAATCTTTCAATCCTGTCGGGGCTTTATTTTTTGCGATCAGTGTAATAAAAGACAAGCTGCATTCTTTATTTATCTGGCCCGTATCATGAAATTCTTCAAGAAGTCTACAGAAATCAGCTTCCATCACGTTCCAGAAGTGTTTAATAAACTGAAAATTAAACCCATCTGGACCAGGCGCCTTGTCTGAGCCGCAATCCCAAACCGCTGCTTTGACTTCATCCTTAGAAAAAGGAGCGACCAAAAGAATCTTTTTATCATCGGGAACCTGTTTCAAATTATCAAAGACACAAACCGGACGCCTACCATTAGTATCACGAAAAAGATCTCTATAAAAACGGAGAACTTCTCGTTTAACTAACGAAGGTTTAGAAATCCAAACACCATCAACCACAACACCCGGGATATCATTAGCCACTTTCCGGCCATTAATACATCTATGGAAGAAGGCCGAGTTTTCGTCCCCAAGAGAAGCCCATGTGGCTCGAGATCTCTGCTTAAGATCTTTGGTCTTCAATAAATTCAGCCTTTCCGCCTCTTTTTTACTCTCCTCCAAAATCCACTGTTCGTCTTCAGCAAGATCTCGAGTCTCCATGATTCTTTCTAGCCGATCGACATCCCTGTTCACACCCTCTAAAACTTCCCCTTCTTTTTTTGAAATCACCCTCCACCACTGTTTTAACGCCGATTGGACTGCCACAAACTTTTTTGTAATCGCGATGTCGGCCGGGCCATCATACATCACCGAGATCCAAGCCTTACGAACCACATCCTCACACCCATCCCGATCCAGCCACGAATTAAACCACTTGAATGGTTTGGCCCCAAAATTTAAAACATTAATGGTGAGCAACAAGGGCCTATGATCAGACAACTCCCTGGGCAGCGCTCTGAGACAAGCACCATGCCATTTACTAAAAAATTCTTGACAAACCAGCATACGATCTATTTTGCTCATCTTGGCATCTTTACCGGTACCTGTCAAAAAAGTAAAACTGCTCCCCTGCATATTAAATTCTTGCAAACAAGCCTCGTCAATAAAATCATTAAAATCCCGAGCAGCCCTGACATTAAACTTTGAGTTTTTTCTATCACAATCCCATCTCACCGAATTAAAATCACCAATGAGAATCCACATACCAGGCAGCCCTCGCATAACACCTAAAATACGATTCCACAGCTCACGTTTTTCCCCCACCTTTTGAGAAGCATACACATTAACCACGTTCAACATAGTCCCATCGTCTACCACAGTACCCACCGTCACGATAAAATTATGATCCAAAACAGATTTGACTTTTTTAAACTTTTTAGGATTCCACACACTAATCAGCCCACCAGATTTACCCCTAGCTTGAACAAAATCAACATCATACTCCTTATTACCCCAAATAGAGGACACATTAAATTTAGCTACATCTGCCAATCGAGACTCTTGGATGCCCAAGAAATCCACTTTGTACTTAGAAACCAAACCCTTACACCAAGAGGCCTTCCCAGCGACCCCTAACCCCCTTATATTTAAAGAAAGATAATTCATCGCTTACCGTATTGAAAACCTTCACCTTCTATAGTGTTAGCAACCAAGCCGTCAAAATCTTTTAACTCAATGCCCAAACGCTCACCAAATTTCTTCGTGGCATCCATTTCTTCATCCAAATCTTCCGATTCCGAGTTAGACCCACTGTCCTGTTCCGAATCTTCAGTTGTTGCCGAGTCTTCGTTTCTATCAGGTTCCCCATCTTCCTCATTAATAAGTGCCTGAAAAGAATTAGAAGTTTGGACAGGGCCCTCCCCCCTAGACTTAACCACATTTACATCATGGCCCAAAATAAATGGGTTAAGGTTAAAAGGATCATCATCTGACAGCCCATCATTTTTTGGGCCCTTATAGGGCCTGTCATTGCTACTAGAATAGTTACTCCCGAAATCACAGCCCACATCACCAATGTTTTTGAGAATAGACTTTTTTCTTTTTAAAATATTAACCGATTCAGCCTCATTAATGTGACAATCATTTCCAAAAGCTGAACCATCACCCATATGACCATTCATAGGACTATTAATGCCCTCTTCAATGACTTCTTCATTAGTTTCCAATATACCCGCATTATCTCTCCTATCACCATTAAGCTCATCATTTAATGCTTCCACAAAAACCTCCCTTTCCTTTTCTGACTGTTTCATCGGAGACACCAAGGGATCCTCAACCGGACTTTCTGCCTGCTCGTCGTTGACCACCGGACCATCAGCATCAACAAATTCCGGTAACCAAGAGTTCTCATCTTCCTCAATCCAAATCTTTAACGTTTTACCACGCCATTTAAGGTAAATAGTCTCATGAACACGTTCACCGGTCTTCAGTAACACTCCAATGGAATGAGCAGAAAAATCTGTCGTCTCACCATCCATGCCCGGAAGATGGACCACATTTCCGAAATAGTTCCCAATGTGTTCAAGAACCTTATTATCAGCAATGCACAGCGGGAGACCCACCACCTTCAAGCATGCTAACCGCTCAAAAGCCATCACTTCTCCCTCCCAAACCTCTACAGAGAGAAAACTCTCCGGTCGTCCTTTCATCTCATCCCTGGCCATGATTGCATGGTTACTCGTCATGAAGGTCACCAATACCACCATTCCACCCATGAACCTAACCTCCCCTTCCTGGAGGCCCATTTCCTTCAACAAACTTCTGATTTGCTTCAGGGTCTCATAGGAGTCAAGTCTGACGACTAACGATCTCCCATGCAGAGAACCAAAAGCACAAATGTTGTCATCGATAACAATCGTTTTCCCTTTAGATGCCCCAGAGAACGCTTCCTTAAAAGACATAACATTCGTATCACAAACCTTCTGTCTCGTGAAGCCTTCAGCCGCACCAACACTAGGACCAGGTCCGGAACCGCCTTTCATGTGATTTCCAGTAAACCGGTGGTTGTTTATTTCTCCTTCCTCCAATACAAATCGTGCCACATTGACTTTAAGCTTGAAATCTCCCAGTCGAATGGAAGATAAGACTTTCTCCATCTCCCGACGATCCTTAACATCCAATAGGGAGACAAACGCGAATCGTCTACCCTCCCTATCCCTCTTCCTTGCGACATAAATGTCGAAAATTGCCCCAAAATTCCTCACCTCCTTCGCCAAATCTGCTCCGCTGCATCGGTCTGGGATGTTTGATACATAAAACTTTGTGATTCTAGCCAAAGTCTCCACCGGAATAGGTTTCCGGCGAGAGCCCATGGAGAGAATATTCTTTGCTTTATCTAACTTATTAATTTTATGTGAAGATTTTTTTATGTTATTTTTTTAAATGGAAATTTGGAACAGTGACAACTACAAAATTGGTTTCAAAATGTCTGGAAGACTGGAACTCGAGGCCTAAATTTTAAACAAGTTACAAGCCCATTGTTTATATACCGATCGATTAAGAAGAATGTTTTAATCTCCAACAAAGCCAAAATTCACCCATAATCATATAAGCAACTATGCTCAATTCATGTATGATTCATACAACATTTGAAATATGAAATCTTTGGTGTAGATGAGGCCTCATGCATTGGTATTGGAGACGAATCACGAAACGAGAACGGAAATGCAAAGTTAATAAATGATACAAAGATGTAAACTTAATGGGACAATGCAACAACTTTGTTGTTAGAAATGAGAGAGTTGCTCCAGTTTACGTGATTGAAAGAATTTGCATCGGCCTTTACCACTTGATTCAATATCTTCACTTTTCCTCTTCATCCCAGTGAACCCTAAATTACTCAGCTTTGTTTGTCGTTTCGCCGTCTTTCTTAAGGACGCGTCATCATCTTCTTCGTCTGCTTCCCTGTAAAAACAAGAATGTAGCACTCACATGAACCCATTTGGTTTGAGATGAACCCACTTTGACCCATTAACCAATCAACTCGTGGACTCCATCACTAGAAAAATTCAATGAGGACTTACCATAACACTTCAACACCACCTTTGAAGTAGGATTCACATGTACCCCAACTGAAGCGAACCAATGATGGGAAGCCAAATACCGAGTGCTTGTGATGTTCTAACCAACCTTTAGTGTTGGGATCTACATAAATATTCATTGTAGTAAACCGTTCAACAAGTAGGTTAATATGAAGACTAATGAGACCAAATAAACCAAAAAAAGCTTGTCAATATTAATAGGTTTTTCAAAGTAGAAAAACAATATAATGCTCACCACCAGGATACCCAGATCCAAAGTTTCTATGCATATTTTCAGCAGTTTCATCAAAGTTCCAATTTTGCAATGCATGGTCCCTTGTGACCTAACCAAATAAACAATCAAGTAGATAATGATAATGCAAGACAAAGAATCTTTAGATTATGAGAAAATGTTTTTATAAGTCACATGCCAATTATATTGTTTATGTGCTTTAAAAGTATTTGTTTAGTAGCTTAATTGCTCATGTATGGATTTCTTTGCAAATCCAGACGGCCTTCGGGTAGAAGAATAAAGATTTCTTTGTAAGTCATGACAACCTTCGGGCATAATGATAAGTCGGAACAGACCTCACGCGTAAAGTAATGATACTTTAAACAGGATTGAATATGTAGTGTTGTTTGTAAATGAATGATAACTGTAAAGAGAGAATATTAGAGGTGACAGCTGGCTACCATGACTAAGAAAATTCTTGGCATATTTCCTTTTTAGCTTTAGAATTTGATCTCTTAGTAAAGCTTAGAAAAAAATTTAAGTTTTACCTGTAAAGGTTTTATTGTTTGCAATGTATAGAGTATCTTTTTTAAGCAAAAGCTATGTAAATCCAGCATAAGCCACGCCTCAGGAAGATGGTGTGTGACTGTGGGGGAACTTAGATAAATGGTCAAATGGAAAAAAAAAATTAGTATGAGCCGTAATCCGTCAGGTCAGGTTGGGCAACGTAGAAACACTTTTTATCATCTATTTATTGAATTTTACATATAACTAAGTGTAAAATACCAAAGGAAATAAGCTATTTTATTTATTGAAAACATTTATGAAGTTTCATACATTTTAAAAAACACTTTAGGTGACATGGTTTCAACCATTCTCATTGTAGCCACGTCTAAGTTTACCATTTGACCGTTAAAAGAAAATATAAGCCAAATCGACCCATTTTTCCATAGATCAGTCCAAATTATCACCTCTAGTCCTGAGTTTAAGCCAGTTCAGAGACCCCTGTATGTGACTTTATTTATAGATTGGAAAAAAAAAGAAAGAAACTGAATGTATAAGATGAACAATTAATCTGAAGCTCACCTTGGCGACTATACTTGCCCCACTAACAACAGGATAAAGACTATCAGCTTTCTTTGCAACCACAAACTTAATAGACGGGAATCTCTCGGTGAGCTTAATTCTGTATTTATCAGCATCTCCTACCGTATCAACATATACCTGTAAATGCATATAATCAATGTCTTCCAGTTTCAGTTAAGAGCCCATATGCATCAATAAATCCCATAGAAACGTGGATACAGAAATTTAAGCTAAATACGGCTACATTGTCTTAATTAGTTTCCATGAAAGTTTGAACTTTAGCTCAAGTTCTGTCATTTATATTTCAGGATATAACTTTCAGCTATTTTACTCACATTTAATATAAAATGATGTCACACATGAGACTATTAGTAGTGTCATCAACCAAGGGCCTTTTAAAACGTTGTGTGAACTACGAGGTAGCCATGTGTTATATGTTTCCAAAAGCTAGCCCTTTAAATAGTTGTGTTTTTTTACATCGAAACAGAAGACAAACGGGCAACAAGTTGCCCTGCTAGCCCTTTTGGAATTGCAACTAAGCCTTTTAAAAAGTAGGAAAGTGCTTTCATAAGAAACTTTCAAGAAGTGGTAAACATCGTAATTGTTCCATCCCCAAAAATAAAAATAGCATTCAACTTGATACATGGCTTATAAAAGTATTTTGACTAATGACCATATCCCTAAAATACCCCTTGATAAGACATAACTGATAAAACTGTGTACCACAATCAATCTCGAATTCTAGATAACATCTTGTGATTTATACCTCAGTCAGAAGATATCCCATGTCCAGCACCCTCTTGACAAGGCCCATGGCAGATTCATGTGAAATCTCATTCAAGTTAATCTTATTTCTGTTAAGAGAGGCAAAATAGACGAATTGGAATTTGGAATAGTGATTGAATTATTTAAAAAAAATTACTGAAGGAAGTTGCAAACTAACTTTCGTAACATTTTAGCTGAGAGCACTCTAGGATCAATGACATCAACAGCCCAACGAATTGTTTCATCAGCTTTTAAACTTTCAAACAACTCCTCTCTTTTCTCTTCTTTTAAGGTCTTGGAATCTGCATAAAACATAGAGAAAGAACGGTGTGGTATGTCTATGAAACATTTAACATGGTAAGGTTACAAAGATGCAATAACTCCAAACAGATATCATTCACATTCATCATTGGAAATTTTGTACATCTGATTAGCATAAGTTTTGAAAAGTTGCCACTACTAAATACAAGGTTATCAGAATTGTTACCCGTTCATCTAAAAGAACACATACCATATGCAGTCCCTTTAAAAACATCCTACGAGTCTACATTCTACAATAATGCTACCGAAGAAATAAAAAAAAGCACTTTGAATACATTAACCAGTAAACAAGACCCTGTGTGACTTGTGAGAAGTGAGGAGTATAAGGGGGGACGGGGCGCTCCACTAGGTTTTTTTCAACTTCACTGATTTCTACCAATCCTGCACTGCCACACCACTGAAACAGTTTTTTGGAGGCAGCACTCCACTGGAAATAAAATAGAGAAAAAGACAAAAGGGGGAGAGAGAGTCACGGGTACCAGCCCGTTAACTACAACCAGATTTTGGTTCACGGGACCACTAACAGGCATGGTTGTCGACAGTGTTACCGTGCTGGTAGTGAGGTACCCGTTACCAGTTCTGGTAGGGCCCCGTCCCCCTAATACATTTGAAGATAATAAGATGGTCTATTCATTATTTAAATGAAGAAGCTTTCATCATTAATCATAATATTCTTGAGGCATAACATCTCTAATAGACTCCACAGTCACATATACTCAAAATAGCTTATGCTGCTAAATTATCGGCTTCGTAAAATTTCACTAAAACTACATTAAAAAAAAAGGCAAACTTCAAGTTAAGAGGTAAGTAAACCATACACAAACTTCAATTGGTTTTCTAGGTCAAAAACAAACCCAAATAAAAAATAAGACCCTAACGTTCAATCAATTTTCTACCACACTACACAGGCATCAGTATACAACATCCTAATTTAGGGTTCATAGTTTGAAGAAGGTAAAGATAATAATAATAATAATAATAATAATATAAGAGTGCGAACCAGCAAATTCTAAGGTTGAGAGAGTTTTCTTGTATGAAATTGGACAAAACAAGCATCCATAAACCATGGGACCTGAAATTAAAATCAGTACACAATAAAACTAAAATTAGCAATAAAAAACACATTGTGCGATTAGTGAAATAAGTAAGTAAAGAAGAAGGAAAACCTAAAACAGGGCCGCGACCAGCTTCGTCAATGCCCATTATGCAAGGCGTTGTAGCCCATTCAGGAATCTGAGCTTCTGATCCCATTTCAAAGGCTATTATTATTATTACTATTAAGCAAGCAGATATGCAGATGCAGATGCAGATGCAGATGCAGATGAGATCGTCGTTACTATTATTATTATTATTACTATAGGTGGTGGTGGTGGTGTACTGCAATGCCTCCCAGTCTTCTTTTTCCTGTTCCCGCCATAATGTTAGGTTTTAGGTGGTGTTCCCGCGGGTTTCAAGATGGACCATGGTTTACTTACTAACCCTAGTTGTGTAATAATAAGTTTGATGACTCATCTCTAGTTTCTATACACCATAAACTTTGTGCTTTTTATCTACTTGTTTTATGCTATCCATAACAATTTAATTGAAAAATACATATGATACCACTTTTTTTTATTTCTTTATGAACCACAACTTTTATTAAAAAACAGCCTCGACTAGGAGTATAAAAAGGTAAAGAGAACAAAGAAAACAATACGTGGTGAGCGCTACCTGAAAATGACACGGATATTCAATTATTCTCACGATATCACCGTCATCGATGTCCGATGGTAGGGGTTGTGAAGGAAACACGGGTAATTGTTAACGGCTCAATTTTTGGGCTTTTAGTTCTAACAGTCAAATGACTGTTAGAATTATTTTTTTATTTCTTTAAAAAATCTTAACTATTTAATATATTGTCTTATTTATTTAATATATTAGTTTAAACGCTTTCAACCAGAATCAAATGGATTCGAGAAAATTAAAGGGTTTCAAGGGAGAAAGAGGATATAGGCCCCTGATAAAGGCAGTTTCGAGTGCGGGAAGGGTATAGGCTCCCGGTAATTTTTTTAGCATAAACACAACCACTCGTATCACCACAATTTTATCCACAAACACAATCACTCTAACTACTACAGTTTCAAAGACAGAGACATAGTGACAGGCACATGATGAAGGATATAATTTGGCCATTTGGGTGATGATGTTGAAGATATGCTTGTTGTAGAATATGAAAGGCTACATAGTGGACAACTAAACAAGAGATTGTTTTGGCAAAAACTTGGTGTTATGTATTAGAAAATTGGAAAAAAGTAATAAAAAAAGCAAGGGGTTTTTTTGGATGGTGATTATTGAACATTACAATGAATTGTTGTGAGGAACCCATCGAACCCTCAATCAAATTAGTTCAAAATGGACCTCCATGAACCAAAAAATGAATGAGTTAGTATTAATCCAATTAGGAACTCGATTAGGCTCAAACAATAGATTAAAGTACCAAACGGGCGACGACAAAAGCCCGAAAAAGGGCCCGCCGTAAGTTACGGCTTGAAGGCCATAACTTACAGTCGATGTGGGTACAATTGATGCTCCCGACCATCCTGGGGAATTGCCATCTAGCTTGATGTGAGGCGTACAAACGTGTTATGTCGTGTCTAGTCGGTCTTCGTATATATTCTTTACCGTATAAAGAAGTAATAGCATTGCAAAAAGAGTAAAGAGACTTGCTTGAAGTTCTACTCGACATATTTAAATATTCATCAAATTCGTCAGGAATATTACCAGTAGCAAGTTGACGAATCGCGGATGTGCATTTTTTGTATCGCCGTAAAACTCCTCTTTCCCCTAGCATCGTACCCTTCTTGAAACCATTTTTAGTTAGCTTCGATGTCTCCGACATTCTTTAAAAATAATTCCTTTGATAAACAGAATCGAGTTTTAAACATCGCGTCATTGTACTTTGGGTTTTCTACAAAGTAATAGTTCATCAACTGTTCACTTACCCCCCCCCCCCCCCCCCACCGATCACAGTCTATCAATTTTTTCTTTGGGCGTCGCGTAACTAGATGCTTCGCGGCTTGTCAAACCTTTTCAAAATATTCCATTATTTCACCGGACGAGTCGGAAGAACTAGATGAGTCAAGTGGATATGAAGGACCTTGCATTTTTTATGTTGTTTGATTGTTGGAGGTATTGTTTGATTGTTTGTGGTATTAATTTTGGTTGAAAAAATGAGGTTTTATAGAGATTTTAATTATTATTATTTTTTAAACGGCTATTTAATGATCAGAGGACCGTTAGCCAACGTTCTAAAATGTTGTGATGGACATCACAATATTATTCAATCGCGAGCGTGATTAAATGGACGGGCGATGTTCGCGGGCATCACAATCATCACGAGGTGGCCATCACGGACCAACCCGTCCACCCTACAGGCGCTAGGCGTGGTCATCACATTCCATCACCCATATTATTACACATAATTGCTATTTGACACCTCATTCCATTACAATTGCAACACCATCAGATTCCATTACTAAACTCATTCCCACTTCACACAAAGCAACCAATCACAACATTCCCATTACTAAACTCATTCCCACTTCACACAAAGCAACCAATGACAACATTCCGTCTCATCCCTTACATTCTCAAACAAATCACCCACCCCATCACTACCGTGATATACATTACAAAGATCTTCATCATTAGTGTGATGGTGGTGTATCACGCGACCACCCCTTACCCCATAAATAATAAATGCAACAAAACTTTAAGCTTCTCGCGAAAATTTAAGATAACTTTACTACTATACGATGATACTTATCTAAAGTAGAAGAAATCGCAACTAGTTAGTTATAAAAGTTTGATGGATGGAATTCGTAATAAATGAACCAGTCAAAATTTACCAACTCTATTTCATAGATTGCCATAAGAAATAAATACACACAATATTAAAAAAAGAATCTTGGACAAAAAATATACAAGTTTAAATGCATGGTCTATAACAAGTACATAATCGTCAGGATTTCATCCTTTTTACATCATCTTGTATATTGAATTAGGTAACAAAAACATACATGTACAAACACCATAACCAATTCAACCATCAATGATCAAACCATCACTATAACTGAAAGCTGCCAAACCACCTAGACACACAGCCAGCTAATCTCATTCTTTTTCATCACAACCGTCCAATTTAGGATTTGGCCTTTAACAACAATCCAACGGTCGGTCTACCCTCGTTGCGTTTTCCATGTTGTTCTCTGAATAAAACACAAACTCATTAGTTCACATTTTGTTCCATCCTTTGCTTCTCTGGATATATTGTGGGTCCCATTTACTTGTTTCAAGTGAAAAGTGAAAACACTAGTTAAAAATGTGACTTATTACCCAAGGCATTATAGCCTAGTGGTATCTTGGTGGTGGGATAAGACTTAGGGGCCATAAGGTCCTGGGTTCGAATCTCACAAAGGGGGTTTTCTCATAATTATGAGTTTCCTCCTGAATTGGTTGGTGACTTGGTGGTGGAATATGATCGCGTGGCAACACTGGTGGCACGATGATACTCCAGTGTTCCGTGAGTGATTCCAATTTGTTGGCCGTTCAAAAAAAAAAAAAATGTGACTTATTTACACCAAAGCAAGTAAATAACACCCACAGTGAAGATTAAATAAAAATTTTACATTTTTACTGTTAAAGTTTGTCACATTTAAATAGTTGTTTTGTGACAATTTTGATCAAATTACCAACTATTCAGTTGGTTTAGATGGCAACTTATCTCAAGTCTCAACTAAACAATACAAATGACAACCCAACCCGACCCGATTGGTTCTTTTTTGACACATGGCTAAATAATAACCCGTCTCACCCATTGCCGGATCCACCAATCTCATAATGAGAAGTGAACTTACTCGACTAAAAAGCGGTAGATTGAACCAGCTCGATCTTTATCCGTACATCTAGTAATCAAGTCAAGATAAAGCATTGCTTCATGTGGGAGCAAGCCTTCCATGAAAAACTTAAGCAAGTGAGAATGTGTGCTATGCATCACATCCAAAGATTGCTCCACTAATCTCTCTTGTTGACCTCGAGTCAACTCTGCTGCCTCCATCAACGGTAAAATCCCCCTCTCTTCCTCTTCAAAGTGCTGCTTACACTTCTCCTAAACATCCAAATCTCAATCATGTAAAACTTCATTCAATGCAGTTTGACTTTTCAGGTCAACTGTTTCATCAAACAAATAACATATTACATACATACCAGTAGCGATTTAATACGAGTAGATAAACTAAAAAGCGCATCTTGACACGAAGAACTCCCTGAATCAAGAACTATAATAGTTTTAATATCTTCTTTAATTCCATTCATGAGCGGTAGATCTCTAGCATGTTCTTCATTAACAGATTTAGTCAACCCTAAATCAATGATCATAAACCAATCAGATCTATAAATAATAATCACAGCAAACAATAAACAATAAACAATAATAATAATAATAATAATAATAATAATAATAATAATAATAATAATAATAATAATAATAATAATAATAATAATAATAATAATTATAATAATAAACATTACCTCTATCTTCTCTTTCCAAAACAGGGAAGACAATCCTCTCCTCCATCTGAGCATGTTCAAGCAAAAGCTCCAACAACTGAGAATAACTTCGACCAAACTTCTTAACCTCCATACGAGCACTACCCATAACCGGATCCCCTTTCGACTTCCCGCCACGTGTCGCAAGATCCTCACCCCACCTCACCATCCTCTCCAAATGCCACGTCAGACTCTTGTGCTGCAACGACGTCGTTACCACCACAGCCGGCATCGTCTCATTCCACGTGTCCCAGTTGCTCAATAACACCGGCTTTGGAAACTTGGTGTCCAAGTAACGGAGTATGGTTTGAGATGACCCGGATATGACGTCAGATCCGTTTTGGATAACCGGTGTTTCGAACCCGAAATCGGGTTTTTCAGATGGGATGAAGAGTAAAGTTATGGGTTTGTATAAGAGTGCGAAATGTATGTAGGATGTAGCTGGGTTTGTTGGAGAACCGTATAGTCTAATTAACGGTAATGACGACGGTGACGGTGACGGTGACGGTAACGGTAACGATGAAGGTGACGGAATAGGGATGAAGGTATTGGATTGAGCTGTTTTCGGGTGTGATTGGTAAAGGTGATCTGGGTTATTTAATTTATTAGAATCATGATCTGGGTTTGTTTTTTTAAGAGTTTTTGAACAATTACCCCCCATTGAAACAGGGGTTAGTAAATAGTAAGTAAGGGTGTTGTTGACTGTTGAAGGATTATTGTAGTTGAAACATGTTGGGAGATAATGTTATGTTCGAAACTTAGATAGGAAGAAAGTTGGATATGAGGAGGGGAATGAATGGGTTTAGGATAATAATATGGGGGGCAGGGCACATGGGAGGAGTGGGAAAGAGTGAAGGAGAAGATGGAATGAGTAGAGAAGGGTTTGGTTTTGTTTGGGCGCTTTTTGTGGAAGCGTATGGAAAAGGTGGGTCTGACATGTCAGTGGTTTCACATCTCGGAATGCTAGTGTAGATCAGAATAATATTTGTCATGTTCATGTTCATATATTGTTTGAGCAGCATATGACCCGGTTTGCATTGGATTATGAACGACTGTGCATATGCAGGGTGTTTGTTTTTTATTTTTATTTACCTTGGTTTTCTAATGTCATTAATGTACCCTTTGTATTTTAATGGTTAAAATTACATTATCTGCGTACGTTTATTTAGATTTAAATATATGTAGTGCATAATTAATTTGTTGGTTAGTCGTATCAAAGTATAATAGTCTTTTAGATTTAAATATTGTAATCGTGTGTTTAGAACTACGATTATCTGTTAATGAGCTAAACCTTTAGAATTTATGATTTTATGTGCTATGTGACCTAAACAAATGAGAAACTTATTGATGTAACTAAATTCATTGGCTCTATTATTTACATATCAAAATTCATAACTATGCCCACTATTAATAAATCCAAGCTACAACACAAGCTAGGCTAGGCTAGGCCATGTAAAAAATGGTGTAGTCATTGTCCACATCAGTCTTTTTTTTTTTCCTCTTTTACGGCAGCAATCAATATAAATAAAAGAAGATTAGTAGCAAACTATAGCCAATGAGGTCCGGTGGAGTCTTTGGGGAAATACTTAGTGTTCATTGTGTCCCAACTTCGATTCCCACTTTCCTCATTATTTTTTGCGGCATCCAGACAATGATGGTGACAAACGCATCAAGGAGCGTTCGATTCTGAGCCGCATACTGGTTTTCACCCGGCTGTTACTCCAACGAGGAAACTCGTGTGAAGGCAGTACGGTTTCCGGGGGAACACCGTAACCAAGTTTGATACACCAGTGCGGACCTGGTTAAAACAACGTGGGACAGACTTTGGCTAGGGCTGCGGATTAGGCAATGAGACATTGGATCACTCGTATGAAAGTCACCGTTAAAAAAAAAGTAGCAAACTAACAAAACAAGAGTACACTTATAAAGTGATTGTCCACATCATTTAGTTTCATGTTTGACAAAGTGGGGCCAGCCCAGTTGGTAGAGGCTCAGAGGGGAAGTCTTAGATTTGAGTTCAGGTAAAGATAAATAATTTAAGATTATTGGTGTAAGACTATGTGTTGTGGTTGGGGTTATCACCCGGATTCATACAATAATATTGCGCCACCTCATGATGAGTAGACGCTAACCGGGCACTGGATAAAGCCTTTTGCTCGCTCACTTGACCCTGTTGTGGATAAAGCCCTTGCTCGCTCGCGCCTCTCTTCAAAATCCAAGGTAAAATCCTGGATAAAGCACCGTGAGCATGCTCATTTCGCCTCGCTCGTGCCCCCGATAACTTGGTGGTGTTGTGGTGTGCGCTACTCTCGGGGCAGCCAGGTGGCTCGCGCTAACATAGCGTATATTGTCTAACAGTGTAGGCGTAACATTTGCCGTAATAAAAAAACAATTAGTTTCATGTTTCTAGAGTTGAGACACATTTGCAACTGCTTCTCGTTTAAAACCCGATTTTCAAAATTTGAGAAATGCTTTTGCCCGGCAATTGATTTCAATCAACTTGCTTAGCCAAATACATCCTACAATCATAATAAACAGACAATCTAAAGATGCGATTTGACTTACAATTTAACATAAGTTGTTTTACATGTTTTATGTTCAAGGACATTTACCTAATTACTTGTTTTTATCCAATAGCGAATGTTATGAGCATGAAAGTAATGTGTTTAAGAGTTGGTAGGTACAACCTCTTAAAAGGCACCCAACTTTCTGCACCAATATCCTACCTTTTTTTCCCAAAATCTGAAGCAAACCAAATATTAGCTAGAGCTGTAATTTACAATTGTGTGTTTATTAACAAATTAAAAGGTAGTAGTAGATAGGGGTGTTCAAATTCGGATAATCCGAATTTCGGATATCCGAAATTTCGGATAGTCAATATTGGGATCCGAATCCGAATCATCCGAATTTTGGATAATCCGAATTTCGGATTCGGATCATCCAACGGATAATCCGAAACTTAAAAATAAAAAATAATAAAAAAAATAAAAAAACGTTCTCTTTTATGTCTAAAATGTGAACCTGTTAAAAAAACAAAAATAGAAGTTAGATAAACGAAACTAGAACAAAAAAATGTAAAATACTTACCGTTTGGTAAACGGGGGCTATGGAGCTCGGAGACGAGGTGGACGGAGGCTATTATAGAGAAGAGAAGAGGGAGCGACTGCTATGGATTAGAGGAGTATGGATTTAGGGTTAGGAGGATTAGAGATTTATGATTGTGTATTGTGTTATGTAGTCTATATAATATTATATATGTTTTTTTATTTTTTAATTTTCGGATTCGGATAATCCGAATTATCCGAAATTTTTCAAAATCAGGATCCGAATCCGAAATTTCGGATAATCCGATTTTCGGATATCCGAAAATCGGATTATCCAAAATTTCGGATAATTCGGATTCGGATTATCGGATTTTTCGGATTCGGATTTTTTTGAACACCCCTAGTAGTAGCCTAGTAGGTTGTAAACACATTTCCTATAAAGTATTCTTTTTTTTATATTAAGAATTCATTTATTAACACATAATCGCGAAAAATTACATCAAGATAGCGGACAGATGGGAAACAAGCTGCGCCGCTACCCCTTTCTGGACGGCAAACCCTAACCTAGTAAAAACGAACCCATGCACCCTGGGGGTCGAGACACTGCCATGAATAACCCTTTGGACCCTGGTCAGGAAACGGATGGCTTCTGGTGCCAAGGAGCCAAAGGTATCAAAAGCCAGGGGTACGAAAACATGTTGGTTCTCCTCGCAAGCTTTGGCATGCTTCTCAACTTTCTTCGCCTCTGCTTTCCGCACCGCTTGCCCTGCTACAAAACCACTATCCCTCAAACCAGCCAGGGGAGATACACCTGTTAGGTCGACACAGGCGTGTTTCCCCCGGCCCACCCAAAGACAAGTAGGTCTGCTGGACGTAGGGTGGATCTCCCTTCTGCGGGATCCGAGAGGAAAGTCACAGGAGCCTCCTTCTTAGCTGAGATCCCAACCCTTCTTAAAATGTCCCAAAGAACGTCCCGGACTTTACAGTGAACCAGGTAAAGATAAATAATTTAAGATTATTGGTGTAAGACTATGTGTTGTGGTTGGGGTTATCACCCGGATTCATACAATAATATTGCGCCACCTCATGATGAGTAGACGCTAACCGGGCACTGGATAAAGCCTTTTGCTCGCTCACTTGACCCTGTTGTGGATAAAGCCCTTGCTCGCTCGCGCCTCTCTTCAAAATCCAAGGCAAAATCCTGGATAAAGCACCGTGAGCATGCTCATTTCGCCTCGCTCGTGCCCCCGATAACTTGGTGGTGTTGTGGTGTGCGCTACTCTCGGGGCAGCCAGGTGGCTCGCGCTAACATAGCGTATATTGTCTAACAGTGTAGGCGTAACATTTGCCGTTATAAAAAAACAATTAGTTTCATGTTTCTAGAGTTGAGACACATTTGCAACTGCTTCTCGTTTAAAACCCGATTTTCAAAATTTGAGAAATGCTTTTGCCCGGCAATTGATTTCAATCAACTTGCTTAGCCAAATACATCCTACAATCATAATAAACAGACAATCTAAAGATGCGATTTGACTTACAATTTAACATAAGTTGTTTTACATGTTTTATGTTCAAGGACATTTACCTAATTACTTGTTTTTATCCAATAGCGAATGTTATGAGCATGAAAGTAATGTGTTTAAGAGTTGGTAGGTACAACCTCTTAAAAGGCACCCAACTTTCTGCACCAATATCCTACCTTTTTTTCCCAAAATCTGAAGCAAACCAAATATTAGCTAGAGCTGTAATTTACAATTGTGTGTTTATTAACAAATTAAAAGGTAGTAGTAGATAGGGGTGTTCAAATTCGGATAATCCGAATTTCGGATATCCGAAATTTCGGATAGTCAATATTGGGATCCGAATCCGAATCATCCGAATTTTGGATAATCCGAATTTCGGATTCGGATCATCCAACGGATAATCCGAAACTTAAAAATAAAAAATAATAAAAAAAATAAAAAAACGTTCTCTTTTATGTCTAAAATGTGAACCTGTTAAAAAAACAAAAATAGAAGTTAGATAAACGAAACTAGAACAAAAAAATGTAAAATACTTACCGTTTGGTAAACGGGGGCTATGGAGCTCGGAGACGAGGTGGACGGAGGCTATTATAGAGAAGAGAAGAGGGAGCGACTGCTATGGATTAGAGGAGTATGGATTTAGGGTTAGGAGGATTAGAGATTTATGATTGTGTATTGTGTTATGTAGTCTATATAATATTATATATGGTTTTTTTTATTTTTTAATTTTCGGATTCGGATAATCCGAATTATCCGAAATTTTTCAAAATCAGGATCCGAATCCGAATCCGAAATTTCGGATAATCCGATTTTCGGATATCCGAAAATCGGATTATCCAAAATTTCGGATAATTCGGATTCGGATTATCGGATTTTTCGGATTCGGATTCGGATTCGGATTTTTTTGAACACCCCTAGTAGTAGCCTAGTAGGTTGTAAACACATTTCCTATAAAGTATTCTTTTTTTTATATTAAGAATTCATTTATTAACACATAATCGCGAAAAATTACATCAAGATAGCGGACAGATGGGAAACAAGCTGCGCCGCTACCGCTTTCTGGACGGCAAACCCTAACCTAGTAAAAATGAACCCATGCACCCTGGGGGTCGAGACACTGCCATGAATAACCCTTTGGACCCTGGTCAGGAAACGGATGGCTTCCGGTGCCAAGGAGCCAAAGGTATCAAAAGCCAGGGGTACGAAAACATGTTGGTTCTCCTCGCAAGCTTTGGCATGCTTCTCAACTTTCTTCGCCTCTGCTTTCCGCACCGCTTGCCCTGCTACAAAACCACTATCCCTCAAACCAGCCAGGGGATATACACCTGTTAGGTCGACACAGGCGTGTTTCCCCCGGCCCACCCAAAGACAAGTAGGTCTGCTGGACGTAGGGTGGATCTCCCTTCTGCGGGATCCGAGAGGAAAGTCACAGGAGCCTCCTTCTTGGCTGAGATCCCAACCCTTCTTAAAATGTCCCAAAGAACGTCCCGGACTCAGTCATGCCTATATTTGAAACCAGGCAACTCCTTACAGTGAACCGCGTGTTCACCGTATTTGTCCAAGCATGCCTTACTACAGATCAGACAAACTTCATCTTCATGGTACATGGGTATCACCAAACGATATTAAAGAATTGCCATGTATTCAACCCGAGACATGGTTTGGCCAAAACCTTCGATTGGGATAACATTCAAAAAATCTTAGGCATGGGGGCTTTGCAAGCATTCAATGACTACCTTTTGGCGGGGGGACAGATCAAAAGCTTCACCCAGGCTCTGTGCGATTTTGCCAAAAAGGGCATTCGCCAACGTTTTATGAGGCTTTAGGGGGAGGGGTTGTCATTGTTAGAAAAACCGTCAATATCAAAACCTGGGAGATAGTCATTTATCCTTTCGAGGGCCTACACGTAGTCCAAGTAAATGTCAAAAACCCCGCTATTCCTTAAGATGTGGTCTTGGAGATTACAAGACTGAGCTCTCGATGCCACAAAAGCATACACCCCAACATCCTTTGCTGAGAGGAGCCCTAATCCTCCCAAACGCATCGGCATGGACGCCAGTCGCTACTGTAGGTCACCAAAGAACGGACCCCCACATACCACTGTGTCTCCAATGGCTTCCAGCAGACCCTTGTCAAAACAAGATGTCGCTTCATCCATCATGGAGGGTTGGCAGGTCCGCAAACCAAAAAGCATTTTAGCAACCCCCATACAAGATCTGAGCAAGAGGAGTTCACTCTGGGGATCCCTAAGGCAGGGCAAAAGTTTCATAAGATCAACCGCACGCGAGGATCTCCGCCCTGCCAATTCCCGTATAAAGTAAGAGCCCCGACTGATAGCCCCTCCAAGGAGCTTCACCCCCTTCTCTGGCCTGCCAATCCCACTAGGGAAAAGCCCGTCCCTAAGTTTCACCCCATTACAAGACGGCCAAAAAACCTTAGTTTTCTTAATTGTTTTTTTGTTTAGTTTTTTAGACAAAAACTCACACAAAACAACAATAAGAACAATCATACATAGTAAAATGTTAAAGACTTGCATACTCATAAAACTTAAATTGTTAAACATTTAACAGATGACTTGTCAAGCTACTCAATACAGTTAGATCAAAGACACACCAGCTAGTGTTGTTTCCAATCTACTTTGCATGTTTTCAACATCATGATGTTTGTTTGTACTTGATGAATTACGAATAAGTATGTCACCCACACATACAACAAATAGTTATTTAGTTTCGTTTTAATTATACAAAACACTTGCATTTGTTGGAATCAAGTTTAATCAAGAAATCAAAATTCAAAGAAAAAGTCAAACCGCAAGTTTAGGCGCCAAATATCAAACGTTGTGTCGGTTTAATTGGGTTATTTCGGTTATGTAAAGGTAGTTATTTAACCGCCAATACCAAGGCTATATAAGGCCTTCAAATGTACAGAATTATTATGTGGAAATATTATTATTTGTGTGTATATCAAACGTGTTCCCACCCTCTGTTTCCCGAGAGTCCCGGCACACAATGATGTGCATACTCAAACAAATCATTGTTCATCCTTAAACCAAGTCACATAAACACAGAATAGGGCAAAACTCAACAGCACTGAATTGGCAAGTGTCCACAAATTCGAGTTCTAATTTTTTTGAGTGTCCACTGGATTGATTAAGTCAGAAAAATCAGTAAACTTTTACAACCTTTGAAATTCTTTTTTAATAACTGTTGTTAGAAAACATCTAACATTATTTTGGTTATAATGTTTTGTGACTGTATGTTATAGATTAGAAAGTGTTGATAAAATATTTAGACAAGCTACATAACCTTGATATATCAGAGATCAAGTAGTCATAATTTGCAGAATTTGACAGGTATTTCGGCTCAGTTTAGAATCTTTGACATTGACTCAGAATAGAAATGGGAGAACCTCACACAATAGTAACCAAACAATGCAAACTATTGACCTACAACATACATAGTCTTATAACTAAATGATTTTGTCACTCCCAAACCAAACCTGGATATGCCGTTTTCATCTAAAATGCATGAAGAACATATATAGGAGGAGACATGAATGGGTTCCATATTATAGAAAAATACCAATTATATGGAAAAACAATATTGACAAAAATATTGACAAAACAGATCACTATTTCCCTTGGAAAAGGAAAAAAGGGTTGTCGTTGGTGACCGATATATGTTTGTTTCAATTGGATCCGGGTGCCCAGGTCTGTGGAGGAGTTGCAGCAGCTTGCAGAGCTGTTGGTTGTACTCGGTGTTGTCTCGGTTTCAAATTTGGAAGATAGGTGGCAGTGGACTGTTGATTCCTCAAACTCTTTTTCAGTAAAAAGCCTGAGGGGTTTAATGCAACCGAGTGACCGGTCGGAGGAGGATTACAACTTTGGTTGGAACAATTAAGGTCAACTTTGTGGCATGGAGATTATCTTTGGACCGACTTCCTACAAGAGAAAATCAGTCCGATAGGTGCCCCTTGTGTGACGAGTTTGTAGAAAATGCAGATCATCTATTCGCTTTATGCTCCTTTTCGCAATAAATTTGGGACATTTTAGCGCAATGGTGTAGGCTTCCCCCGTGCATTATGTTTGAAGTTAAAGACGTCCTGAGTATTCACTAACTTTTTTTTAGGGCCGGCAATTTTGTATACGAACACGATTATCTGACACGAACCTGAACGATCTTAACAGGTACAGGTATGGCTTTAACAGGTTTCGTGTCCTAAACAGGTAGACACGAATTTACCTGTTAATTTTCGTGTCATGTACAGGTAGCCAGGTTTCGTGTATCGTGTCTTAACAGGTTCGTGTATAAACAGGTCAGTTATACATGATTTGCCAGTCCTAAGTATAATGTTCACAAACAGGTACGCAAAAAGGTATTAACAGGTACGCAAACAGGTATTATCTAGGTCTTTGGCGAACTTTTGGAAATTTTGTCTCACTAAATAGGTTCATAAACATGCGATTAGTATAATGGTCACAAACAGGTATTAACAGGTACTTTTCGTGTATACCTGTTAAAAAAATTAACAGGTTCGTGTATGAAAAAATAGACACGAAAAATTTTCGTGTCGTGTACAGGTAGTCAGGTTTCGTGTATCATGTCTTAACAGGTTCGTGTCTTAACAGGTCAGGTATACACGATTTGCCAGCCCTACTTTTTTTCACCTTTAGTGTGTAATGGTTTCACAAGTTTTCATTACCCATCGCCCAATTAAATTAAAATAATATCTAAATCTACTAAATTGATAAAAGAAAAGAATTAATTCTAATCGGTGGAAAAGGTTGGGGCCCACCAACCACAAGTTCTCACGCTCGTTATGCAGAGATCATACAGTGCCCCCTTTCACGTCACTTGGGCAGTGTTTAACGCCCCTTCACCTGCCACCTTATGGGGCGTTATCCCATTATACACGGTTTCTTTATCTGATTATCACAACTTTAAACGCACAATAAATTGCCCCATAACTTAAATAACCAAAATTTGTCAAACCGATAATCCCAACATGAGTTTGCATAAGCACATCCAAACACCATCTCTGCATCTTGTTTTGTTACATATTCTCATATTCCATCTTAATCATATCAATGTGTCATAAGAGTTGAAAGTCATCCAAATGTATACTATAATGGTGTCTGGTGATAACACAAAATAGCACAACATAATTTCATTTTTTTACCAACATAGCAGCTGAGGTAAATCACATAGCTTCCATTGGTAAACAAAATCGAACGCATGCAATAATGGTTCTTCAATAGCATAAACAGAAACCAGTTCAAATCCAAACACTATTCACAATTCACTTCTACGGTTCTACCCTGATGATTAATTAGTTAACTGTGTGCTACTCAAAGATAGCTTCACTAAGGTAGCTGCTAATTTCAATACCAAATTCTTCATCTTCAAACCCCATAAATTCATACTGCGGTGGTGCTCGTCCTCCAACAGGCCGTCATAGAAACTCGTGACTGGCTGTGGTGCTACTGCTACACTTTCTTGGCCACCATTCAAACTAGTGGTTGGTGGTGTCGATAAACATGGCTCTGCCTGCACCACCACAGCGGCATCTGCAGTAGTTATATCATGAATGCTACACCTCCTCTTCTTCTTCTTTTTGTTGTTGTTGTTGTTGTTGTTGTTATCTTCTTCCTTTTTTGAAGCCTGCCGTAGGAAATACTTCTGCGCATGACTAGCGACTTGTGTAGCCGTCCTTGTAACCACCATCATTCTTGAAATGCTGCGCCAATCCCCTTTCCATAAACCTCCAACCCGTGCAGGAATCTCCTGTAAAACATCACCCAAATTAATCATGGACTGATTTTAACTCTTTAAGGGCCGTCTCTGAGAATTCAGAGGCCCACTGACCCTAAGATAAATAAGTCCTTAAACATAAACTTATATATAAAAAAATCATTAATATTGTTTTACTATTTTTAATTTATTTATAGGATTTTATTTTAAAATGTATAAAACTTTTTGAGGGTCTAGGAGAGTAGGACTAGGCCATGTGCGGTCGACACCTTACACATGGCCCGGGCCAACCCTATTGGGTTTAATGCAATATAACTGTTATGCATGGATGACTATATAAATATGCTTAAACATAATGAAATAGGAAACATTACTTATGTTCTTCTACAGTCCATGGAGTCGCTTTCTTCCTCTCCTTTACTCGACTTTTAGACGATATCAATCCAGCATCCGTCTTCGCAACAAATTTCCCTCTGATATCATCATCAGGATAATGAGGTAACTCAACCCGACCCGCCTCAATTTCAAGTAAGTCATGTTCCAATGCCATGTAGTACGCTTTCACCTCCTCGGCCGTCTTACCTGGAATCGCGTTGGCTAGCTCCTGCCACTGTCCGCAGAGATCATAAGAAAACTTCGCCACTGCATTTACAAACAACCATTCTTCGTGTCGTGTCCATGTTGACTGGATCATTGATTTGTTGTACATGCTTAAAGTTGAATTACGTTTGACGATATGATAAGTGAGTCCATGTATATATAGCGGAAAAGGAGGTTATCATAATCCAATAGAATTATAAGGAATATAAACACTTGCATTGTTTTAGGTAACAATATATGAGATATGCAAAATGTTTGATATATTAGAGGATATTCTCCTAGAATAATTCATTTGATAAGTCATGTATGAGTCATCAAGTGATCTAACTTACTCTTAGATTCAAGAATGATTACGGTATTATGGGATTATTATTTAATTCATATATGATTCTTAATAATAATTGTTTTTCTAATATTAATCTTATTCAGTAATAATTATTTGAATGTTGAGCTTTTTTTTGAACGGCCAACAAATTGGAATCACTCACGGAACACTGGAGTATCATCGTGCCACCAGTGTTGCCACGCGATCATATTCCACCACCAAGTCACCAATTCAGGAGGAAACTCATAATTATGAGAAAAACCCCCTTTGTGAGATTCGAACCCAGGACCATATGGCCACTAAGTCTTATCTCACCACCAAGATACCGCTAGGCTATAATGCCTCGGGTATTTGAATGTTGAGCTATATGTAATTTTCGTTAACTACCTAAAAGTAGTCGACTTAACAAAATAATTATTTTAATGGCAATAATTATAGAATGGTATTTAAAATATATTTTTACTAGATTATACCCCGGGAACGTCCGGGGTTGAGAAATCTAATATGACATATTAAATTTACATATGAAATAAAATGATGCGCTTTACATGTATAAACTTTATTTTAAATATTTTGGTGCAAAAAAGAATAACAAAAAACAACGATTTTTTTAAAGGCAATTTTCGTTCACAAGGCTCGCCAACAAAAAACAAGGGCGGCCAAAAACGAGAAAACATATGCTTACATCACATAAATTTACACCAATCTGACCAGCTAACAAACTTGAATTTAGATATATTTCCGAGCGATAAAAAAACTAAAGATTTGATATTGAGAATAATCTCCTCAATTGTGAACGACTTCCCATCAAAACGCTTCTCATTCCTAGCTATCCAAATACACCAACACGACACTAAAACAATACCATGGAAAATATCTTTAATCTGCTCTCCCGCTCTAATATGTCAATGCAACTCCAGAATGTCTCGAACAGAGATAATGAAATTGAGCAGGAAGTGTACAGGTGGGAGACCGACTCCAAGTCACACTCACAGAGCGCATAGAGCTGGTCACCCACATAGATGTTCCTCTTGATAAGCGCGTCGACAGTTGAGATATGATTCGATTTAGCCCCCAACATCAAAACCAAGTGCTAGGAGGCTTGTCTTTAAGTGGATCATTTGTTAATCGTACCGAATCAAGAAGGTTGATACAACGATTCCATTCAGATAGATGATAGATCTTCTTCCGAACCCGGGGAACGGGTTCACTTCCAAAATCCCATAAAATTCTTGTCTTCAAACATTAAACTTGTCTTTGATACTGCACCTTTTCTCCTTCTCAAGACTGAAGAAGTTCGGGAAGACCTTTTTTAACGGGATATTGTAGAGCTATACGTACGGTGCATCCAGAAATGGATAGACTAACCAATTCCCATGATACCTTTAAGAAAATGAAAACGATACTAAATAGGGGTGAGCATAATAGGCCGAATCGAAATAAAACCGAGAACCGGACCGAGTTGACACCTGAGCCGAACCGAACTTGTAGTTTAGGTTATGGGGTTGGTTCTTGGTTATCCCCAAGTCGGGTATCGGGTTAGGTCGGTCCTGGAAGCCAATAAAACCGAAAAGAATATCTGGACTGAAATTTGCTTCCAATTTACCTAATTGTCGAATGTTTAGGCGCCAATTCATGGGCCTAATACTCTCTGTACACCTACAAAATCTCAATTAAAAACCCACCTTTGCCCTATAATACAAATCTTTATCTTCCTCTTCTATACGACTGCCGATCAATTGGAAGAATTCTGCATTTCCTACCTGCAATCAAACAATAAGAAATTTGTGTTTCAGTTTGTAACCCATATCAAAGCATTTTGTAACCCACATAACAAACATCAAGGCAAAATTAAGTTAACAAACATGACAAATATGTGCACTAATGGAGCTTTTTAGTTTGAAACCCCACATAAGAGCACATCAAAACAACTAATTAGCAAATTACCTGTAACTAGGGGTGCAAACGAGCCTAGCCGAGCCCGAGCTTTGCATTATCGAGCTAAGCTCATTTCAATTTTCTGAAGCTCGAGCTCGATTCGAGCCTTGTATTTTGGGCTCGAGCTCGGCTCGATAGTATATTTAGGAACTCGAGCTCGGCTCGAAAGCTCGATCAAAATGTATGTCGGAAGAGTTTAAACGAGCCCAAGCTCAGCTCGAGCTCGTTTTGGACCACTAAGAAGCTCGTTTTGGACTATTAAGGACTCGTTTTGAACTATTAGTGAGCTCGTTTTGGACAATTAAGAAGCCCAAGGCCCAAAGTAATTTAGTTAATGCATGGGTTGCAATATAATTGGACTATATAGTATATAGTATTAATTGACATAAATAAGCAAAGCTCGATAAGGCTCGACGAGCCCAACCGAGCTTTACATTCGAGCTTGAGCTCGATAAGACTCGGCTCGTTCGAGCTTTTTACCGAGCCGATCTCGAGTAGCTCGCGAGCCGCTCGGCTCGTTTGCACCCCTACCTGTAACAAATCGAAGCTTTCTGTAATGATGTTGCCTTCTGATCAGCAAATCACCTATAATGATGTTGCTTCTTGTAATCATGTTTCCTTATGATCAGTAAATCGGGTCGGGTTTTGGTTTTAGGACCGACGGAACTGAAGGTCTAGGAACCGATGACCGAACCTAATTATAGAGTTTCGTTTTGGTTCTGATTTGTAGTCTTGTCGGGTCTCGGTTCGGGTTGGGTCTGGACCAAAGCTCACCCCTAATACCATAGACATAATTTTAGGAGCAAGGTAGATGAGTTAGCTAGTTGCCCACATTTCAAAATGGAGAATTTGGGTTCAAATCCCACTTTTTCCTATAACTTTTATATCGTAGTCAATATTTTGAAAACTGGACCGAACATCAAACTAGACGTACGATTCGTTCACCGGTTGAACTAGATAATAACTCTACACTGGCACACAAAAGAATTTCAAAGAATTTTTTCTCTCTTTTTTTTTCTTCTATCATTCAAAACGTAACTTGTTTTATTTTATGTATAAATCATTCATCACTGTAAGCTATCTCCTTATTTTCTTTTTCACCCAAAAGTTTTCTTCTTCTTTTCTTGTTCTCCTTAAAATCTCTGAATTGAATATACAACGACAAATAAATGTATATTCGAAAGGGAGTAAAGCACTGGGAAGTTGTCACCCGTTTCAGCGTTTAACGGCAAGGTTCGCCGGACATCCCCACCCTTGTCCATGTTTCATCAAACCAACATCGTTTACTGATCTTCATCATCCTCATGTTCTCACCGGCTGGAGTGCGGCCCGATCTGACCACCGAACTCCAGGTTTGATCCCAAGCAAAACGCCTAACATCCAAACCGGACCGGAAGAGGCCGCGGTTCCCGGCCCAACTGGTTGGTCCGGCCCGGTCTTAACTACATTAATATTTTTATTTTATTTCTTTTACTATATATATTTTTATTTAGGCATTATCCTTTATCCTATATATTGATTTTTGAGTGCTCATGAATAGTACTACCTTTACGGTTTTAACATATTTACTTTTTGTTCGATTAGTTATAACAAAAGTACCTCCAGCTTAGTTTGTTTGGTTCTCCTGTTGTTATTGTAGCCACCCGGGTTCAAAACTCCTCCTTTGCATATTAATATTTTTTTTTTCTCGAGCAAGGAGGGCAGGTTTGGACAACAGGTGATAAATGATAAAGCCACTTTTCCATCCTTTAAGTTCAGCTTGAAATATCGATGTTTGAAATTGAAACTTGATTTTCATAGGGGAGGCCCGCTTTTTTTTTTTTACTTGATCCAGGTCCAAAACGTTTTCATGATTCTCTCAAGAACGACCCTAAATGATCATAAATAGCATATAATCTTATAGTCTTATCTATAGAACTTCCAATAAAGTTGTAATTTTGGGTGCAACTAAAGCTATGTACTATACTCATTTCTCATCTCTCACTCCACCTTAACGCCACATATGACAAAACCATCTTCTATCATCTTTCACCTCAGCCATTTAATCTAAGTTAACACAAAACATAAAACATATATATTCACGTAATTATGTAAATGGTTGTTAAATGATCGAGGGACGTGCTTCATAAAGTATAAAATGGGGCCGCCTCCTATTTTTTTTAACGACAAATGGTGTAACCGGTGGAGCTCTGACTAACATCCTAGGACACCCTGTACTAATTACCCATCCCACCTAGATTGAGGATCTTCCCAGATTAAACCCCCACATGTAGTATATGGCTCCGACCGAAATCAAGCCCTCAACCTCCACATGACCTCCGCTCTAGCTCCTCCAGTTTCACCAACTGAGCTAGGCTTCGTTGGCAAGAGTCCCTAAACTGTTTTCCAGTTATTTATATATACCACATCTATACTGCATTAATATACATTTAACTCAACTCAAGAATCACAAACTTTGGTCAATCCGGAGTAAAAGAGGAGGGTGCTAGCTAAACGTACTTCTCCAAAAACTCACTTTTTGGCCGGGTTAATAAACTCTGTTATTGTTTTTAATTGGCAACTAAACAATTAGACTCAAAAGACTAGTAAAAAATCATGCATAATAGTTCTTCAATAAGTAAACAGAAACCAAGTTAAACTAATCCAAATCCACAATCAAGTCAAATGAAAACCAAACACTACTATTCACAATTGTTAGCTTATTCACAACTCTGACCTATTCAACAATTAGTCTCACTAATGTAGTTGTTTCTAAAACTAAATTCTTCATCTAGAGAGTAATCTGTAACATTGTTAGGAGCCAACTGTTTAATAAACTCATACCACGGTTCCTGTCCTTGTTCGCCATATAAATGAGTGGTAGGCAGTCTTGTTGGATGTGATTGCGCCCCTCCTCCGTGTCCTCCATAGAAACTATTAAGCGGCTGTGGCGCTCTACACTTCCTATGCCACCATAGAAATTACCTGATGCCTGTCCTATCCCTTGTCCCTCACAAAAATAAGGGGGCGACGACGACTTTGTTACTGCTATTGGTACACTTGTAACTTCACTACCACCATAGAAAGTACTAGTAGCTGCTGGTGGTGTTGACGATATCGGCTGTGCATTCACCACCATGGTGCTATCAATGTTGGTTTTACCGTTAACGCTCGGCCATGTAGTTAGTGAGGACTGTCCTCTTTCTTGGCTGCCATTGTGTGATGCTGATGTTGTTGGTACTACTGCAGGCTCTCCTCTTCCTTGTCCACCACCATTCAAACTAGTAGTTGGTGGTGATGATGAACTCGGTCGCGCCTGCACCGCCACATCAGCGATTGTGATATCATGAATGCTAGACCTCCTCCTCTTCTTCTTCTTCTTCTTTTTATCATCTTCTTCTTCCTTATTATCTTCTTTGAGTGAAGCCTGCCTAAGGAAATACTTCTGTGCATGACTGGCCACTTGTGTAGCTGTCCTTGTAACCACCTTGTTTCTTGCAATACTGCGCCAATCGCCCTTTCCGTAAATTTGCATACCCTGCAAGAATAGCCTGTAAACATGATCCAAATTAGTCAAGAATCAGTGAGTTGACTTTAGGTCAAACAATGCAATTGGTCTATAATTATATATGATTGATCAATGTAACTGAAAACATTAACAAAGTCAAATTTAAATTGATACAAGTGTTAAAATAATGCACGAACATGAACACGAACACGAACACAAACACGCAAAAAAGCAATAAACAAATACATGCATGCATGTATACGGTGGTTCAGTCTAAACTAACTTTAACGAACCCAACAACTTGTTATATTCAACGAATAAAGAAGATAGCCTAAACCGTATAAAATTCTTCATTCCATAACTGAGAAAATTACATCAAGATAGTGGATAGGCGGGCAATAAACAATAAAAAACATACCTGTGTTCATCTTTAGTCCATGGAGTAGCTTTCCTCCTCTCTTTTTCCACACGTTTAGACCCAATAACCGTCGCTAACAACTCATTACCCGTATTCGAAACCAACTCTTTTTCTTTTTTAACCATACCAATGACTTGTTTACCCATAAAACCATCATCTTCATCAGGATAATGCGGTAACTCAACCCGACCCGCTTCAATTTCAAGTAAACCGTGTTCAACCGCCTCATAGTACGCTTTCACCTCGTCGGCGGTCTTGCCTGGAATGGCGGTGGCCAACTCCGACCACTGTCCAGCGATATCATCTGGGCCGTTGGCAACTGCATGTAGAAACATCGAATGGTCGTGGGGTGTCCACGTTGGAAGAACCAACGGAGCAGATGGGATGATCGATTTGTTGTCCATGCTTGAATTAATTGGTGTTTGGAAATTAATTATTAGTTTTGTGAATTCAGGAGTTATATAGTGGAAAAGTCCGGCAGTTTTTTAGTTATCTTATGACTTCTAGAGACCATAGAGAAAAAAGAGGGTGGTTAATCATTATCTATCTAGTTAGAATTTAAACATGAAATATAATATAATAAGTTTTTTTAAATAAGTTAGGAATATAATTCCGGAAAAAGTGTATTTTATTGTTGCTCATAAAATATTTTAATTTGACAAAACTTCTATTTCTCAGTCATGAACCGTAACTTATTCCGTTATGCAACAAGTGATTAATAACGTTACGTTTCTTCTTGATTTATAGCTTTAAAACAAATAATAATTTTACATGTTTTATTATGAGTAAAGATCAAACTACATATAGTTTTTTGTAAGAACGGCGAGAATTAAAGGGGGTAAAAAAAATTTATTTTTTTTAGAATTTTTTTCCCATGTGCTTAAACATTGTTTCTAGATGAATAATACAAAAAAAAAAATTAAAAAAAATTTTTTTTTAGTGTAATTACGTCATTAAGGTAAATACATTAGTTTACACTAGAGTAATTATGTAATTACTTTACACGTAATTACTCTACACCAAATTATTTTTTTATATTTTTATTTTTAGTTTTCAATACTATAATACATGTTTAACAAATGGGGAAAAAAAATTTAAAAAAATAAAATAAAAAAAAAACCCTCCTTTGATTCTCACAGTCTTACCAAAAAAGTATTTGTACCGGATCTTTCCCCGTTTTATTATTTGACACACTTTTTTCTATATTAGAGTAAAGCACACAGAATGCACTCATACAAGCTAACGGATGTTGCATTGTGCGGCTTGTCCTCGACATTTTTGGCTTGGTCGTTTGTGGGCAAACCTTAGTGGACCCGCTCCAATATTTAATCTTTTTATAACTTACCTTAAAATTTTTATAATTTGTAAAGTTCTAAAAAACGATTATAAATTTTTACGGTTGCAAACAAGCCGAGCCGCTTGCGAGCTACTTGAGGCCGGCTTGATAAAAAGCTCGAAACGAGACGAGTCTATTCGGGCCGGACTAAGCTTGAGCCTTAAAAACAAAGCCCATTTACTTATCGAGTCCGAGCTCGAGCTTTTCATGTTAGGCTCGTTAGGCTTGTCGGCCTTAGTGGAATATTTGTTTTATTAATATTTATCCTTCACTTAAAGTTGTTTAGTAAATAAGATGAGCTAGCCTATTTAAACTTGTTTACGAGCTGAGTCCGCACCTAAAAATAAGTGTTTAGTGAACGAGCCCGAGCCCAAGCTTCACTTATTGAGCTTGCGAGCCTAACAAACCCTATTATTTGTATTATTTCTAGTTTATATATTAACTTATAAACGCTAAATGAGCCGAACCCAAGCCGAGCTCTTAAAACAAAGCTCGAACCGAGCCGTGCTCAAACTCTCATAAATTGCTCGAGCTATGGCTCGACATGGCTCGTTTGCAACCCCTATAAATCTCTAAATTTATGAAGCTTAGGAAATTGAATTAGCATAAAAAGTATACGAAGGAAGCAAAGAGCGACGGTGGATTGACAGTTTTTTTAGGAAGGGTAATTTAGTCTTTTTAGCAGAGGCCGATTTTCACAACGCACTTCACCCCGCTCCCACCTCCGTCACGGTCATCCCTTCAAAATCAATTGTCCCCACCCTTATCACCCCCGCCACCTCTATCACTGCAATTCGTTTCATGGTTTCAAGAACTCTTCGTATTTTGAATTTCACAATGAACTGTATGTAGTTTTTTTGCATTTATGATGTTATCTATCTCAATGTTTTCACTTATAGTGCTCATCTCTCCAATTTTTCACAAATAATGCTATCCCGCTGTTAATGGAGAATTGCAGAGATATCTTACAAAAAGCTGCATAATTTCCTCTGCACATTCTTCACTTTTTACTGCACTCGCCCATTAGCCACGGCGATTCCTGCCATTTATCAAGACTTTCGCTGTTAGCAATGGCAATTCATGCCAATTGTTATTTGTTAAGAGTCAAGAATCAACATAACAAGAAAACATTAAAATTAAAACAAACAAACTTTCGTAACTAATTACCATCATGATGCATTGTCAGAAACAACATAAGTCTTAAGGGACACTAGGTGGGGCAGAGCACAGGAGACACCTGGTCAAGATCATTACCTCGTGGAGAATATTTGGTTTCATACGTTAGAGGGTTTCAAGATGACACCTTTGAAGGTGGAAATCTAACTTCTGATCAGCTTCAAGATCTGCTTGCTACAAACACTTTGTTGCTAATTATCTTGATAACTGGCATTTAGGATTTTTAATTTACAGTCATATCTGAATAAGTACACCAAATTAGCAGTCCAAAGAAGAAAATACATTTGGAGGTTAGGATGGCAATGGAAGGTGAGAGTGTGAGAAAAAAGAGAAAAAAAAAGCTGCACCGTCATTATAATGGCGAGGTTGCAGGTCTTACCGTTAACAATGGCAATAGTTCACTTTTTTGTAGGTTTCGCCATTAGCAATGGCGATGATTCTGTATTCATCTGAGGCTCAGTCCTTTTGTGCAGAATTTTCAGTCCTTTTGTGTAGAATTTTTTAGCTTTTGTAAGGCTTCCTCTGATTTCGCCATTGCTATTGCGATGACATCATTTATAAAACTTGGAGAGTGTAAATGTGGAGGGAGATGGCATTACATATGCAAAACAACTCAATTGTATGGCCACTTGACTAATTTTCTAACCGACTTGCTTGAAATTATTGATGTTATCACATAAACAAAATGTTGGTTGTCGATCATCATTCTGGCGGCAACCATGGTCAACATACATTACGGTGAAGATGACAAAACACATAGCAAAATCATGCGTAATTTTAAAATAATCATGCATGATTTAATTTCTCATGGGTGCGTAATTACTGGTTTGGTCCATGCGTAATTACATA